>MJUU01005893.1:0-15075 GCA_002080025.1 Modiolus philippinarum | reverse complement strand
TTAGTTTGATATTGTCTATAATATTTAGGTCACCGGTTATCACGTGTCCAGCCGGACTGTAATTGAAGGGGGAAGTTGAGCAAGCGCAATCAGGTGGTTTGGCTGTGTAGCATACACTCGCCACGGTCGTAACTTCCATTAATTGGGGTTATCATTATAATTGCTTCATCACATTTCCTTCTCTATGTATTTTATCAATAAATCTAAGATATTTTTCTTTTTGGACTATTTTTAGCATACATGTAGAACTTCAAACATTATGAGTATTTATTTTTGCAGTGAAAATCCAAGAAAAAGGCTACAAAATGTTTCTTTGGTTTATTTCATAAAAATGATTTAGCAGCATTATAACCTGCAACCTTCTTGACTGTTAGTTGCCTCATACCTTTTCATATAAACAACGTATGGCAATGTAACATTAATTGTGAAATTATCCATGGTACCGGGATTGCCAGATGAATTATTCAGGTGTAAGTGTTGCTTGTATTACTTATCCCAAATATATAATATTTTTTATACCGTTATCACACTTTGGTCCAATGTAACCTGGCTTACACCTCCTTTTACAGACACCAGTAAATCGACTGCAACTTTCAAATAAACAATAACTACAGTTCTGGTTGCAGTTTTCACCATATGTTCCAGTGTTGCATTCTGAATTAAAAGGTAAAATATAACACGAAACAAAGTGTTGCGCAAATGGCTACAAGTAGTACGAGAAATTAAAAGATGTAGGTGTGGTGAGCCACGATTAAACGGTAAAAATATGTCGAAAACAAATAATGAAAAGCTTGAAAAGTGAAAAGACGGGCCAAACGTTTCGGTCAATAAGACCTTCATCAGTGGTGTACAGGGACAAGGAAAGTAAAGAGTAGACGTGTCCAACACAAATTAAGAAATGGATTATTGCAAGCCTGCTCTATGCGAATTAGAACATGGGCAGACCTTTTTTTTGTCAATATTTTATACGAGCGATAGCGAGGTATAAAATGAAGACAAATATAAGGTCTGACCAAGTCCTAATTAGCATAGAGCCCAATTGCAATAATCTATTTCGATTCTAATATATTTAACAAGAGTTTTGAACATTCGAAGGGGCTCTTAGAGAGCAATATTGGGTTTTGCACTAGAAATTGAAACTGCATACAAACACACATAAATGAAATAGAGAAATCTATATTCGTTGTTTTATTAATACAAGTGGTTCATAAGCTTATGAATTTATACAAATAATCTGTTATAAAACATGTAAAATACGGATATTTTAAAATCGAAGCGGGTTTAAGTTTGAGCTGGTTGTATTTCCGATTCATATGACTGCTTAGTTTTATTATCTTTCGAAGCCAAATAAGAAAAGAAAACGAATAAAACTCATATTTATAATTTTATTAACGTTAAAAATTAAATATTCTATATTTAAATCGCGGAGCATGATATGCAACATACATAAGATTTCATTACAACACATTCGTTGCTAGGTTACGGTTATGTCAATTTCAGTTCCGAGTCTTAAATTTAGTAACTGTTGTAAATTTCTGTTATTGTCATTATTTGATGTGGATTTATANGTTCACAAAATGACGACAAACACATTATAAATTGATAAAAACATTGTCTAAATTTTATTATAGATACATTGACTTATAAAGAAAATTTGGTTGGTTCTACATGCAGGACTCTTATACGTCAGGGCATTTCTCATCCAAACTTCTATGGCAATATCATTTACAAAGCACATAAATTCAAAAATTATCCTTCAAAACTTATTAATCCATTGAACAAACTTATTCATAAAGGATATAAATACAGCATTGTTGTTAAATCTTTACTTGTGGTTTTTGTTGGCAAATATATTGATCATCTCTTAAATGCTTTACACCATAACTAAATTTAAACAATTTTTCATATTGGAAATATTTGGCATTGCACAATGTCATGTTCTTCTTTCATAATTGATGATGTTGTTATACCAAATCTATTTCGAAGTATTTCAATTGAAGTTTCATATGTAAGAAGGCTTGATATCATAGCCAACGGAAATTATGTCCTTAGCTAGCTGCCAGTAACTGCGAGCATCATTTTGTCCGGCAGTACCTGTGTGTATTGTCTTCATTTTTTATGTACTTCATTGTAAGGGTACTCGTCTTGATAAGTTTGACTTTTTTCTAGTTTGATTTTTACTGTGTGTCTTTTTGTGTATTTATTTTTTAGCCATTCACAACACATAGGGGAGGTTTTGGATCCAAGAAAACGAGTTTAACCCCACCGCAATTCTTGCGCCTGTCCCAAGTCAGGAATATGTTGGTCATTGGCTTGTCCTTGTCTTCTTATAAAATTTTAGTTTCTTGATATTTGAGTTATTGGATGTGGTTTGTTTCCATTGATTCATTCACTTTTTTACCTTTTAAGGGCCATTTAGGGCTGGCTATATGGTGTGAGGTTCCTAACTGTGTTGAAGTCCGTACGGTGACCCCTAGACGCTTTGTTTTGGGTCGTTTTAACCTGGATATGGGATGTTGTCTCCTTGACATTTACCCCATCTTTCTTTCTTATACAAATAATAATTAAATAACAATTTAGAATATAAAAAGACAAAAAGGAAAGCAGGGGATGAGTAAGAATTAAAGGTAGAGTTCAGAAGAAAGGAAACTAGAAAGGAAAAGACAAAGTTATAATTAATCATATCAAACTGGAAAAAAAGAATTTGACAGGAATCTAATGTAAATCGGTTTGTATTTCTAATAAATAATTGGACTGCTGAAAATATTTCTAAATTTTCCTCGGTGGTCAAACTACTGTCACCAGCTAACAAGAGATTTACTCTAATTTGATATTTATCCAAATTTCTAAACAATTCTTGGCGGAAACGATTGTAAAGTGGACATTCCATAAAAAAATGAAAATTGTTTTCACAGGGGTTGCCACAACTGCACGAGGAATTTTGTGTTAAGTTAACGCGATACAAGTCAGCATTCAATATATTACAATTGTTCCTAAGTCTATGAATCATATTATATTTCCGTTGTCCGTAATTAAAATAGATTGGTGGTTTATCATGTGATTTCATTTTCCGTTTAAAGACATTAATATTAGGGGAATTTTTTTATAGCTGAATCAAGTTCATTCCAGTCTCTGGTAGTTGAGGAAAAGAACGATTTTTTGTTTGTAATTTCCAATCGACAGCTAGAAATTGCATAATCATCCTATTACGCAAATTATATTCGGTTAATTGACCTACAAGCGGGGGGCATTAAATCTACTAAATAATCTGGGGCATTTCCATTCTGTGTTGAATAAGAATAAATTCAGTTTTCTCACTTTTCGACTGTCAGATAATATTTGCAATCCGGTTTCTTTATAAATAGATTAATGGCTAGCGAAAAGTGGCATTCTAGTTACTATTCTGCCAGCTTCAAGTTGAAGTTTTTCACGGTTGTCTGATTCTTGAACACTACATCCATCCCACATTTCACATGCATATTCCATTAACGGTCGAATAAATGTTTAATAAATTCGTGAAAGATTATTTCTACCTAATGTATATTTTAACTTCCAGAGGGCAGATCACCTCTGACTAACAAGCTGAGTTATACTATTGATATGTGTTCTAAATTCAAACATTAGACCCAAATGCTTGTGGGAAGATACAAGTTCAACACGTTCTCCTTCAAATAATATATCTACATCGTCAGGAAGTATGATATTTGAGAATATCATCCGTTTTATCATAAATTATAGTTTTAATTTTTCCAGAGGTAATGATGAAAGTTAGGTCCAGAAATGGGCAGTATTTAGAATCATTGTTTGCTTTATTAAGTTTCAGTTCTTGTGGATACACGAGGCCGACATGGTCTAAAAACTGGGGATTGTAAATGGCAAGTATATCGTCGATATACCTGCTGTTATCGTTGAAAATTGAAATAGGTTTAACACTGTATTGTGCTGTTATCGTTGAAAATTGAAATAGGTTGATCACTGCATTGTCTGGTTCGTTCCTGTAGTTTTTTCATAAAGCCCCGTTCGTTACAGAACAGGAAAAGATATGCAATGAGAGGTGCACAGTTTGTACACATGGGAATTCCAATGACCTGTTGATAGACGACTTTGCCAAAACGAACAAGAATTTGTCTAGCAAAAGATTCAGTTCCGTAACCATGTCATTGCAAGTCCAGAAACAATGATTTTTATCTCGAAGCCATGAAATGGCTGGAGAGATATTGATATGGCAAGAAAAAATCACGTGCCCCGCATGAGGCTTCAAGCCTATTAATAGCTCTAAAAGATGATCTTCGTGCTTCCAATAAAATATAGTGCGCAAGTTCCTTTCAAAATCGGATACATTTAGTATTTAAGTTATATTTCTTCATTTTCTTGAGTTGAATACAGTGTTGTTTTATTGAAACTTTTATTTTACTGAACACAATATGTATGTTAATCAAATTACTCGTTTTTTTACTCGTTGCTTTTATATCTGATGGGAAAACACGCCCATTGACCTTTATAAGATGTTTTTATTGGTTTAAAATGAAACATACGATAAACACGTCAGATGTGTATTCACACAGCTGAAGCGATCTATATTTAAAGTTTACATAAGTACACGTGTCCAGAAGCGCGATTAATTTAGTATTATAACATTGAGTTTATTACATTACGTTTATAAATTTTCAAAGTCAGTTACGTATTTATTGTTTTGAGTATCAATTTGTCCTTTGGTTTCAGCTTCCGCTGCATAGACGATGTGCTTTCTCTTAATAATCCTAAATTTGAGGATTATTTACATCAGATCTATCCAAATGAGCTTGAAATTAAAGAAACAACTGAAACACCTACTTCAGCTTCGTACTTAGATCTTTTGTTGTATGTTGGCGGGGATGGACGTTTGAAATCTGGGCTATATGACAGGCGTGATGATTTTAATTTCCCGTTGTGGACTTTCCCTTTCTTAGCAGCAATATACCTACCTCTCCAGCCTGTGGAGTGTACATTTCACAGTTGATTCGTTACTGTCGAGCTTGTGGTTTGTGCAGTGATTTTTTGAACAGAGCAGGGGCACTGTCCCAAAAGCTGCTTAGTCAGGGATTTGTTCAACCTTTGTTGATTTCATCCCTCAGGAGATTCTATGGCCGTCGCCGTAGCATCATTGAAAGATGTGGCGTGTCGGTGTCCCAGGTGAGAGTAGACATTTTCGGCTGGATTCGCGTCTTCCCGGATTTGACTGCCGACTTTGGCATTTTCCCGGATTGAATCACTCACAGTGTGACGGGTGCTGTTAACAGAGCAGGACATGCTTACCCTTCCGGAGCACCTGATGTCACTCTCGGTTTCACTGGAGTTCACACTGTGAGTGCCTTTGTTCTGAATGTTGTGGTTTCTGGTTCTGTGCTTTGTGTCTGTCTGGCGTCATTGTTTTGTGTCTGGCGTCGTTGTTTTCTGTGTTCTCGTTTTTGCCCTGTTTTTGGACTTCGATTTTTGTGAATATCACCCCTTTGTTCCTTCGGTATTCTACTGCCGTTGTTAGTGCTTAATAAATTCAGGGATTGGTGTTCTATAATTATGATTTAAATTATTTATTTAGGTCAAACATGTCCCCATTCATAGTTACAAAAAATCAATAACGAGTCGTTGTAGTGTGTATTCTTAAAATAGAGTAGTAATCAAAATACAAACGTTCGAATTTTTGCACAAATTATAATTATCAAGCGCAATTTGGCCAGTTACAGCGATTTTAAAGACTGAAAACTTCTTAAAAGGCTCTTAACTTAATACATGCAGACGTATGCAGGAGTTCTTTGGATGACTACGAAGTTTTGCCACATGTAGAATTTCAGGGCTTCGAGATTCAGCTCCATCGGAGCTTTGATTGTAAGTGATGTTAGAGAGCAATCCTTCCTTTTTACTACAACAAATAAACTATAGACCAGAAAATTTGAAAGATCATTTAATAAGTTGTCACAATTTAGATTTAATTAATTTATGTGGAAGGATTATATAAAGTTTAGAAAAATCATAACTGTCCACAGACGAAACTGGTCTTATTATTGATTTTAATTTATCTAAAACTTCAATGGAAATTTTTACACTCCAAAAGGAATTTACTCCAGAGTTTTGATAAGTTTTTTCACACTATTTCAAAATTAACCTTTTAATACAGGTGTATGAACTTGTTAAATGGATGAATGAATTAATGGTAGAACAGTTACTCGATGCCGAAATTAAACGATGTTTGTAGGGATTTTTGTGAAGATTGGGAACCCAGTGCATGGTAGGCAAGGTGTTATCTGCAGGTGGAACTTGAAGTATATCTGTATCGCTGTAGTGCTGTTTGGTTAAGGTGTTTTCGTCAAAATTAGTACGTTCGAAAGTGTTAGACTTTGTCAATTCATTTTGTTGGACATCAATATATTTCTTTCAAATAATAGAAACTTTGTTAGAGGCTTTATCGACTAGTACAAACACATATTTATTGCTAAGATCTCTTAATTTTAACTTAATTCTGTTAACAGACAGCTTAGATCCTGACTGTTTATAATTGTATTTATAAAAAATTATTCTGTTGGTGACTTTTGTAATAATTCTGTCTTTGAACACATTGAGTGCGTGTTTGTCTGCACTTTCTCGTTTGCACAATTTTAAACAATAATTGATAACTGCGTCTTTAATAATATCAAAACATGCCTGCCAGTTTATTTTCCAAGGTGGGCGATATTTAAGCCCCTTTCTAAAGAATGTTCTAACTTCTTTATCATCTAGGATGTTCAAGTTCCCCGTTAATACATGTCCGCATGGGTCATAGCGATATGGCGACGTGGTACAGTCTCAGGTACTGGGGTAGTTCTCCTCGAAATTAGCATCACAAAATATAGAAGGGTAATTGAAAAAAATACATCTATTAGGCTTTTTGTAAGAGAAGGAAATGACAGGCATGTCCTGGTTGTCAAAATAAACGGGAACATGTTTTACTTATTAGTTCTCAATCACTTTTTACACGTATTTCGGTTGACTCCATAGACTTCCATATGTTTTGACTTGATTTGCAATAAAGAGACATAAGTTATGAAAATTAACAGTAAGTTTGGTATCTTATTTATTACCCCTAGTCTGATGCCTCTGGTTGTTGACTGTTAATCCTCGAGGGTACTACAAAATCCAGAAGTCAGTAAACCGATTCTATTTTGAAACTTACAACAACATTTTGTATACAACTAAGGAGTATCTTCCTCTTGCATAGCTCTGTCCTTAGCTGATTTTGGTTTTTCTGTTAAGAGTGTATTGGTACTTTCTTATGTGTTAGCGTAAACGCATATTTCGGTTTACGGATTTGTTCTGCACTGAAGAGTAAATAAGCATCTACAGAAACCAAAATTTACAGTAACTTCGGTATTTCGTTGTTTAAAGCACCCAGAACAAAAAGAAAACGAAAATGCTCCGCCCTTTTTTAGATACTTTCGAACGATTTCATTTATTTTTCCTAATGTATCTTGTATACTAAGAAATATATGACGCTCGGAGAAAGAGAATACATACCTTGGTGTTAAAAATTAAGTGATCCGCTTAATTCTCAGAATTGGATAACTCCGCGGTTATCGTAATAGGATCTATAAAATGCATACCTTGGTGTTGAAATTTTAGTGATCCTCTCGGTTCCCAAAATGTGATGACTCCGAGGTTACTGTTATAGGACCTATAAAATAAAAATGAAAAAAATAACTAAAATATAACAAGTGTAATGATATTATTACAGTTTAACGTATCTTCACAGATTCAAACGAAAAAAGGCAAATTAATAGAGCAAAGATAGCAGGGAACACTTACAATGGCCGAAAATTACAATCACATGCCACAATCTACTAAGGGACTGCACAAGAAAAACAATATAAAGACAAGAGACAAACGCAGACAACGATAGGAACTCTGGATAGCCGGATTTGGTACCGGTACTAGCAAGAGCCAGCGATAAGTTTAAACCGGTTTATGGGTACCTAAACCTCCCTTTTCTCTATCCCGTTTCCCTATAGTATAATAAACATACACATAAAACCCAATATAGGTAGATTACTAACTCCAAGAACACAATCTTGAGGAAGAAAGAATAAGACAAAAGGTAATTTAGAAAGATGGATCAAGGAGTGATGCAGCTACAGGAAAGTCGCCGTCCAAAAAAGTGAAACTCGTAATAATGAAATCGAAATCATCCCTTTTATCATAGATTTTAGTTTTAATTGTACTGGAGTCAACGATGATAGTAAGATCGAGAAATAGGCTGTATTTAGAATCATTGTTTGCTTAATTACGTTTCAGTTCTTGTGGGTAAATGAGATCGACATAGTCTAAAAACTTGGGATTATCAATAGTAAGGGTATCGTCGATATGCCTGCTTTTATCATTGAAAATTGAGATAAGTTGATCACTGTTTTGTGCGGTTTCATTTTAAAGTTTTTCGTAAAGTCCCGTTTATAACAGAACAGAAAACTGAAATGTGAGGCACACAGTTTGTACTCATTGAAATTCCAATGACCTGTTGATAAACGGTATTGCCAAAACGAACAAAAATATTGTCGAGCAAAAGATTCAGTGCCTTAATCATGCCATTGCAAGCCCAGAAACAATGATTTTTGTAGGTGATATTAGAGAAGAATCCTTTCTTTAAATTTAGAACATTCATAGAGCGGACTATTAAAGGACATGGGATCACATTTCAAAGAGATTGTATTAAGCTGATTAACAGGAATTTAGCAAAGTTTAGTAAAAAAAAGCCGTGTCGCCCAGTGGTTTTGAAAACAGTAAACATATCTTTTACATTAACGTGGTTTTAACGTTTGATTTTTATGTTAAATTTAACTCTCGACCATGTGACCTGCGATGGCGTAGTTTCGGAGAAGAAATACTTATGGCGCTGAGAGATGTTTCCTTGACCCATGATTTTGTCATTTAAATCTAAAGGGTAAGATGTCTGAAGTTTTTGTATCCAAGACAGTTCACATTCTCTTTTTGATCTTACAAATTCTCTCTTGGATTGGTCAGGAGATTTTTCGACAATTTCAAGAGGTTGAATTTTAATACATTTTCTGTCATGATTATAAAGAGAACAGTATGATAAATGTTCCTATGAAGTTTTGAATTATAATGGGAGCTTTTAAAAAAAAAACTATAAAGAAACTGCTCCGTCCTTTTTTTTTTGGGGGGGGGGGTATTTCAGAACGATTCCGTTTAGTTTTACCACTAAAGAAATAATTCTATATATTTTTTGTAACTAACATTATACCGCATTACTAAGGCAACTACATACCATTGACCTAGAATTACAATTTTTGAGAATTTCTCATTCTTCAAAAAAAGGATGACATCCTCTAATAGCTAAATCATATAAAAAGGAATACATGATTCACATCTATCTAATGACAAGGGGGAAACTTACAAAGCACTTGATTGAAATATTAGATTGTATCTGTTTTACACATTATTTCGCAGTTATTGTCTTTTCAATTGTATACAACTGATGGTCATTGTCAAAAAGGAAGTATACACGAAGTTTAACGATAGAAACATCTCTTTTTTAATTTATAATTTTCCGAAGGTCATGTTATCCATCTACGTTATTCCTTATACAGCACTTTATTTCTGTTCTATAGCTGTTCTATCTGTTAATATAAAGACAAGATAACAGTAAACACCCACAATGGCCGAAAACTACAACCACAAGCCGCAACCTATAAAAAACACATAATAGACAACAGACAAACATAAATAACTATAGAGACTCGGGATAGACTCTATATACGTTATTCCCTATATAGTACTTTATTTATGTTCTATAGCTGTTCTTTCTGTTATACTCTTATTGGATAATCTATCACGTTATTCCTTATACAGCACTACTTTGGCAGTCTTTGGAATAAACTGATAAAAATGAATTAACTATTGTTTGTATTTTTAAGATTGATAATTTGAAAGAAATACAATATACAACAGACATTTTTTTATTGCTCAAAAACATTCATTCAGTGTTCCAGGAAGTAAAGTAGGTGGAATTTCACAAGATATATTTATACTAGTCTTGTATTTTCACGCATTGGTAAATCAGGATATACATTTAATATAAATGTCATGTAATTTTTAATAATACGTTATTCTAAAGTTTGCCAGTACAATTTCGATACATTCTTAAAAAAAAGTAAAGTTTAGACAGTCGATCGCTATTGGATGACAATTACCAAGTCACATTTTGACTACGAACAATTTGTAATTTAGGACTTCCCAAGAATTAAGACTACATGACGAGCAATATGACCCAACCGCTTGACATTTAACCGATACGACCCCTGTTTTTATGTTTTTATTATTCCTTTACGTGTATTCAATATAGAGGAAAGGGGGTTCCAATAGCAGCATAACAGCGAATTGATTTTCCCAAAACAGATAACAGCGAATGGGACATTACAATAACAGATGACAATTAGAATCAATTTTACCAAATAGCACAATAACAGTAAAACCCCTAGCCCCTCCCCCCCCCATTTCATAACTTTGACACAAGGTACTTTGAATGCTTTTGTTAGTGACACATGTTATGCCAAATTTGCTACGGTTTAAAGCCCAATTATTTTCAGTGTCCATTGTTTTGATCTAGTGGTGTACCCCGGGCGATGTACTATGATTTTGAACCCTTTAATGCCATATGTTTCGCCGATCGGATATTCCATTGATTTGACCCCCCCCCCCCCCGTGTTTGTACAATTGGTACTACCATGATTATCTAAAACTTAATGTTTTAGTGCTACATATTTTGTCCTACTGGTGTACGATGATTTTGAACCCTAGTGACTATCATTTTGCCCATTCTGATGTAGTATTGGTTTGAATCCATATGGTACTCCCATATGGTACATCAAACTAATATTCTATGAGTTTGGCACCTTTTGTCTTTAGAGACACATATTAAGTCTTACTGAAGTAATATGATCCCAGTTGTCTTTAGTGCAACACATGGTTTGTCTTATTTTTGTTAGGTGATTTTGAAACTAAATTCACAGTAACTTCGGTATTTAGTTATTTGACCAAACTGTCTGCAGTCCATATGTTTTGTCAAACTGACGTAGTTAAAGTTTGACACCTATTGTATTTAGTGACAAATTTTTATCAAGTCATGTACGATAGTGTTGACCTTGAATGTTTAGGTCCAATATCTTTTCATTACTGATTTTTTATGGTGTCGATATGTTCCAGATTACTAGTTTACAATTATTTTGACCTATATTGTATGAAATTGACCCTTGTTGTCTTTATAGACACATGTTTCGCCCTTTTGAGGCAATATGGGGTTTACTCTTATGTCTTTAGTTGTATTTAGAAACATTTGTTTTGCCTTACTTTCTGATGTACTGTGAGTTGGACCCTTTTTGTATGTAGTGACATAAGTAATGCAGTTGCTTACAAATAGACTACTTAAGCAAGGGTACGTTACAAAAAACTTAAAGTCATCACTAATTTACGGTCGACATCACGATCTTGTGGATCGCTATGGGATATCTGTTTCCCAGATGACAACAGATATTTCCCTCTACAACTAAAGTTTGTTTTTCCTCTATCGGATTCGACTATACTACCGAAGTTGACATGTTAAACACGGCGGGTGTCTTATAAGAAGCAGGATATGCTTACTCTACCGGTACACCTGATCTCATCCATGGTTTTTTATTGTGTCCGTGTTGTTCATCTGTATGTGTTTCTTCATTTTTCTTTCAAGTGGTGTCCTTTTTTCTTAGTGTGTCTGATTTTCCATTGTCCATGGATTGTTCGTTCTTTTGATTGACGGTTCGGTTACTTTACTATCAGTTGACCCTTATTATCTTTGTGCCACATGTTTTGCCCTCTTTATGTACTAGTCTGACCCACATAGCGGTCTGTGTTTCAGGATTTGCACTTCTGATGTACTTTGAGCTTGGCCCCTGTTGTCTTTATGCCAGATGGTTTGCATATATATAGCTTATGATGTTGACTATAGATTGTCAATAGTAAGCATATCGCTAATATGACCGCTGTAAAAATTGAAATAAGTTTATCCCTTTTAGTACGGTTTCATTTCGTTATTTTTTTTTCATGAAGTCCCGTTCGTAACAGAACAGAAATAGATTTCCAATGAAAGGTGCACAATTATTAACTCCAATGACCTGTTGATAAACAAAGCGTACATAGGTAATATCTAACAAGAGAAAAAGTAAACATGAAAGAATATGGAGTAAATTCAGTTCAAACAGTCTCTACAAATACATGATAAATCAAGCAATAGAACAATTGATTTATTGTTGGTTACCATGAAGCTTTTAACGATGAGATTTGCTAATACCTAATAGTTAATTCAACACATTCCCTAGCACCGGTTTGACTTTACAAATTTGTTCCTGATCTTTGTTTAACTTATACCCGTTTTTTATTTAATTAATATATAATTTCTGTCAGTCACTAATCATCTGATTGGGGGGGGGGGTCTTTTATAAACAAAAAAAAATTCGGGCTACAATTTTGGTTGCAAAAAGAGCAGAAAGAAATAACTAGCATAACCAGAGCGACAAAATTATCCAATTCACAATTGCAATTGAATAAATTCCTACACTAAAAAAAAAGCAAAATGTCGATTTATATAGATTAAAACGGGCCTTTTTCAAACCCATTAACAGCCCTAGCCCGAGAGCTGAGACCATGGGCTGATAATAGGTCTGATATGAAAAATTGCATGTTATGATATTTTTATCATATGTTTCAAACTAAAAATCCATTCCAAATTTCAAACGCGATTCCATGACTCGCAATTTTGAGTTCAAACCTTAACACGTTGAATTTGTAATGACAACATATTGTTTGTGAAGCTGTAATTTTACATGAAACAAGGACAGTAAAATACTGAAGGAACAAGGGAAGCGATGACTACAAAAATCGAAGTCCAAAGACATGGCAAAAACTGTAACAGATAAAAACAAAGACAAAACAAGGACGTGAGACAGCTACAATGCACGGAAATAAAAAGATAATATTAAGAACTATGGCACTCATAGTGTGAACTCCCATGAAAACCGGGAGTGACATCAGGTGCTCCGGAAGGGTAAGCATTTCTTGCTCCGCTAGCGGCACCCGTCACACTATCAGTGAGTCAATCCAGGGCTGAGTCAAATCCGGTTATGTCGAATCCGTGAAGACGTGAATGACAATAAAAAGTAATAATATAATATTTAATAATATTCCAAATATGATCAGATACATTAGGATATTTATTTCAAAAGATAATTAAAAAAAATCAGTTTTGTTAAGTGTAAAATCTATGACTGATAATACAGTTACGGCGTTGATATAAACCAGAAGCAGTTGATATCACACGGTTGATGATAGTTAGACTAAATATAAAAAAAATCGACAGTATTATCAAGGGGTAAAATTTTACTGTTATTTTCGATAATACGTATACTGTTCACGATAGGGCTGAATAATGTATGCAATACACTTTCATATACTTTATAATTGTACACAATGAAAAGGTAATCCATTCATATAAATTTTAGTATTTGTTTGTAATTTTTAATCAGTTTCGGCGTTGTCATTTAAAATGGATTATTGAATGTTAAAATTTGTCTCCTTAAAGAATATTGATTATTTAAAAATTAGGGTTCTGATGATAAAACAAATTGAAAAGTATTGTTATAGAAATTCTAATAGTTTATAGTACTGATAGTACTGTAGTCGGTCTTTTCGATAATTTCTGTCTTTTGCGGATGAAATGAAAAACACTTACTATCTGTTAAAAAAATGATCGACGAAGTATTAAGACCTTTTTGAAATTATAAAACTGTTTTCTCCCCTGGCTTAATTACAATATTTTCGAACAATAGCACAAACCTATTGAAAAATCTGACAAATAAAAGTGAAATACATTGTAACCTCTGTAAGGATTCCTTAGTAGTATATAAGAGGTTTTCAGTTCGGATTTGTCGAGGAGCTGGTCGAGGAGCGGTCGAGGAGATACTGTATTAATACTATATTAATGCCTTTGTATTTGTCGAGGAGCTGTCGAGGAGCTGATGTACTTTAGTAATGTCATCGACTTTTGGCTTCGCCATATATGTCTCGCCTTTAGCCTTGGTCTCGCCTATTCAAGTACTTATGTACTAATATTCGATGGCTTCGGATCTGTCGAGGAGCTAATACTATATTCTATGGCTTCGGATTTGTTGAGGTGCTACTGTATGAATACTATATATGATGGCTTGGCATCTGTCCAGATGCTACCGTATTAATACTATATTAACGGATTCTCAATTGTCGAGGTGCTGTTGGGGTGCTACTGTATTAATACTATATATCATGGTGTGGCATTTGTCGAGGTGCTATTACTGTATATTCATTAATCGGGATTTGACGAGGTGCTAATGTACTTAAGCGTGTCATTGGTCTAACCCTGTTTTAGGTATTGCCACCGGTTTTGCCTACTGGTCTCACCCTACCTCTATCCAAGGTTTTTTCACGGGTCTCGTCTTTATCTTAGCCCTAACCCTAACCTTTTACCTTACCCTATTTTTTCTGTTGTTGTGTTGTTAGAGTAATCAGTAATGTTGTTTTTGTTCATGCTTAATTCCATTTCCCTTACTTGTAGTTTTTTTCTTTAACTCTGTATATAGTTGCTTCCTTTTTTTAATGTTATAATTATTGAAGTTATCTCTCTTTGATCTAACTCTAACCTTTAATCTTTACACTTATCCTTGTACTAACTCTTACTTTTCTGTTGTTAGATCAGTAATGTTGTACTTGTTCACGACTAACCTTAACCATTTTTCTTCTATATCTCCATAGTTTCTTTCTATTTTCAAATAATTGGAGTTACCTCCCTTTTATCTCTAAACTTAGTTGCTATGACAACTCTCTATTCATTTATTATTTATCGAATGTTATTCTAATATTCTGCAACTATTGCAGTTATCTCTCTAATCCAAACCCTAACGCTAACCCAAGTTCTTATGACAACTCTATAATCATTCATTATTTATTTTCGAATATTATTTTAATATTCTCATGTTATCCCCCCTTTTA
>MJUU01005889.1:80008-94656 GCA_002080025.1 Modiolus philippinarum | reverse complement strand
TAATAAATTGCATGTTGTAAGTAGGAAAGGCACATTTGTTGGATTTTTAAGATCCAGAGGGCGTGTTTGCGTTAAATATAACGACTTTTCGGCAAAATGTCAAGGTTTTAATGGCAACTCAAGAGTATAAATAAATTACTACGTCCCGCTTTGTGTTTGAGTTATAACTATATTCTTACATTAATCTTTGATTACTTTAAATACTTGAATACATTATATAAAATGATGATTATAATTATCAACAGAAGGCTCTCAAGAGCCTGTGTCGTTCGTCTGAACCATGGCTGACATAGATAACAGGTATCTTGTTTTCTAAAATTTCAATCAAGGAACACTGTGACTAAGTTTGATTCTAATTAGACTAGTAGTTCATGTGAAAAAGATCTTTGAATGTATTTTCTATTGGGCCCAATGTTAAAACTGTATTGTCTGCTGGCGGCCATCTTGGATGAGGTACATAAATTTTTTACCTTTTTTGGATGAGCCATTTAAAGACCATTGTGGCTAACTTTCGTTTTGATTTGACTATTAGTTTCTGATAAGAATATATTTGTTGGTCTTTTTTAATACGATCCAAGTTTAAAACTATGTTTCCCACTGTCGGCTATCTTGAATGAGGTACGTAGATACAATTTTTAAAGGTAAATACCCAAGGACTATTGTGACCAAGTTTGGTTCCAGTTGACCCAGTGGGTTTAGAGAAGAAGATCATTGAATTAATAGTTGACGACAAACGACGGACGACGGACACCAAGTCATTGCAAAAGCTCATCCTGGCATATCTAGGTGAGCTAAAAATGTGTTTTCTGTTGATCTTAACAATATTTGACAGTCAAGAGTAAAATAAAGTTTTAAAACTGTCTGGCATTAGAAACACAACCCCCCAACTTTTCAAAAGTATAAAGACAAAATGTGCTTAGCGGTAACTTCTTTTGATATGTGTAAAACAGATGTCAAATTTCATGAGACACTAGTATTGGGGTAATATGGTTGTAATGTCAGTCAAAAAATTGACCAATATTTGTAATCGAATATCAATTGCACTATTGATGCAGAATGTACCAATCTGTGCAGGAATGATGCAAAATATATGCTAATTTTATTCAGGTGAGACAATATCATAACCATAAGCTACATCAATTAAACATTGACTAATGAAAGAAATATAGGTTCGCTTAAACTATTGAAGAAATTTGAGAATGAGGTATGTTTCTCAAGACTGATTTCCCATATTTTGTAGATCTAAAAACAAGATATTGGCACTCGACGTGCATTGTGAATTACAAGAAAAACAAAGTTGTGTTTTTCAACATCTCTTGTTTCTGTACGGCAAAATTTATAAACTACCCATTACTTTTATTGATACAGTTCTTGATTTTCAAAATTCTGCAACTAACTTTAGTTTTATTTTAATAAGTACACTCTTTGTAGTTTGTTGTAAAGATACTTTTGTTTTTTGCACTTATAAAATGTGTTAACATTACACTGATACTGAATAACGGGGTATATTTTGCCAGAACAACATATAACATATGAATTTACTTGTTCGTGATGTTCGTTTCTAAAACAGAGTACAAAAAGGGAGTGTCTGAATCTAACTAGTGACACGTTTATTATATCTGAGGAGATCGTTTTCATGACGACTAAAATTTCAGATCCAATATCCAGCTGAAAATATCAAAACATCACATATTACATGTTTAAGGTAGTTCGACACTAATGCACGGCGCATTCGATTGGTGCATTTGCGAAACACGAGTCGGATGCGAAATTGACTTGAATTTCAAACCGGAATATTCCTGTATTTGCCTATTCACTGTGACGTCATAATAGATTGACATACACTTTCCCGCGAATTAGCTCCCTTTTCCCGTAAATATTGTCTATTTCGTAAACTATATAAAATATCCCTCTTAATCGAACGGTGACATATCGATTTTATTCAGCGTAACAGATAGCTTAAGTGTATATCTCTGAAATATCAAAAAATAAGAAAAAATCTATCTGATATTAATTTTATATGAAAGATAAACAATAACCATGTTCTCACAGTTCCCTATATATTCTTTGTAAATATTGCTGAAAAATACTGAATTTGGCCTGATTTTCAAAGCCAGATAACAGGAAAAGATGATCGGTGACATATCATTTTTATTTTATTTTTTGAATATATAGGTTAAGACCTACAAAATATCTAAAAAGAAAACAATTCTGTATGATATTTTTATTAGGACCGAACTACCTTAATGGAGTATTTCTGTCAGAAAATGTATTTATGGAGCTTAGTAGAAAAAAAAAATATATTGCTTTAAAACGAATGTTTTTATGTCATGTATTTGATGTGGTTTATCTTATAGTACTTCTTATACTTGTATTTTTACAGAAAAATGAAGAAAACATTACGATGCTTCTTTTATATCAACATCCTGATTGGAATTCCATATGCTAAAACTGTATGTACAAATCCAAATATTCAAAGGGTAATAACAAAATTACCGAACAGAGTTGTCAAGAACCGAAGTTCATGAAACAAAAGACAGATCAGGTGGAAACCACCGAAAAAATTGTTAACAACAAGGGTCTTGACTTGGTACAGGCATTTCAAAAGAAATTGGTGTTTAAACCGGTTTTATGGCATGCCAAACCTACCCTCCCATTACGGTAGTGTCCTGTGGCAACTCAACGGCAATTTATTACCACTGGGTTGATGCCTCTGGTGTTTGACTAATAGTCCCCGAGGGTAATCACCAACCCAGTAGCCAGTACTTCGATGCTTATCCAAAGCTGATTTCATTTGGAAACTTGTAATATCTAATTTTACGAAATTTTGTTCAAATTATGGAGTATCTCCCTCTCGCATAGCCCCGTCTTCAGCTGAATTTACTATTTAGACCCTACTGGTAATTTCTTCTGTATCAGATCTTGCACATATTTCGGTATATGGATTTCACACAGCTCATTTAAATTATTGCAGTTAGAGTTAACATATGTGTAATGGTCTCAGGTTTATTTACTCCATATCCTTTCGTAAAATATTCGAAATGTTTTAATTTGCACTGAAGAGACAGAAGTTGTCGAAATACGCAAATGCAGAATCTAAATTAACAGTAACTTCGATACTTTGTTACTTGTTATTGCAATTTAAAGGGTGTAGACAGTTATAAGAAATGACCATTCCAGTACTGAGTAAAAAATAACGAATCTTGAATCAGAGTTCGGGCCAAAACTTCAAATTGTTTCCACAAAGGACTGATATCTATAAAGAATGCGGTCTGTTAAGCTTTGTTAAAAAAAAGAAGTACTGGTAATATTTAATCAATTTAATTTAAAGTAACTTCGGTATATAGTCATTGAATAATAATTTGCGAAAAATTGTCTTATCTTATCTGAGAAAGACATAACCAAGTTTTTAAAATTGTATTTTGCATTTGGAAACGCAGAACAATTACAAATTTAGGTTCATGTGTAAGTTTTCTTATCTTTAGAAGCATCGTATTCATACATATATGTAGTCTCCTTGAGCTACAGTATCAGGAATATTCAACTTGGCAATTTGACTGCAAAATGATCACTAAGAAATCACTAAAAGATCACAGGAAAAAAGTTCTGATCATTGTTTTGCAATCCAGGAATGTGATCAATTACCGCAGGATCACAAGGTTTCCGATCATTGATCGCGGGTGTTGTGATCCTTGATCGCAGGTGTTGTGATCATTGATTGCAGGGATTGTGATCATTGATCGCAAGGATTGTGATCAATGATCGCAGAAGATACAATTAAAGGATCACAGGCGTTGTGATCATGGGTCGCAGCCGTTGCGATCGAGGATCACAAACCTTGCGATCAAGGATCACAATCCTTGCGATCAAGGATCACAAAGTACTATCAATGATTGTTTATTAAAAATAGATTTTTTTATTAACGAAATGAAAAGTGTAATACCGTATTAACTTATTTTCATTATATATGACAACTAATCGTTTATTTTAAGTGTATTGTTCATTTCAATAAAACGTTTTGTTGAAAAAAATCGAGAATTGTTCGTTTTATTGTTCCTTTTATGAAATCATTATTTTTTTTTTCATTTTTATTTAGTTTTTCACATTATTTATTTACTAAATTTATTTATTTATTATTGTTATTTTTTAATATTATTATTTCTGGATATAAAGCCTTTTACATCTTAATGTTATTTTCCGATTAAAAATTCTTTGTATATACTGTATGTCCAGAATAATTTATAATAAAAATATTTTACATTTATATACAGTGCCAGGTTACTGATTTTTTTAGATAAGTTTATCTACCATTTATATGCCATTTACTCCTGTTCTGCAAGAAGTTTATTTGTCATTGTACAATGAAGAAGAATACGATGGAAAACATCATATTTATTTAATTTTATTTGGCATTTATAAAACATGAACATCTATTTGCTACGACAGCTTATTGGTGCCAAGTAGAAGAGAAAAAAAATGTAATAAAAATCGTTTAAATGATTTTAAAAATCGTACAAACGAATTATAAAATCGTTTTAACGATTTTAAAATCGCACAAACGACTTTATAAAAATCGTTTAAATGAGTTTTAAAATCGTTTAAACGATTTTTAAATCGTACAAACGAAATAAAATCGTACAAACGAATTTAAAAAATAGTACAAACGATTTTAAAATCGTTCTAACGATTTTGAAATCGTACAAACGATTTCAAAATTGTTATAACGATTTTAAAATCGTACAAACGGTTTTACTTATAAATTATTCGTAAATTGTTAATAGAGTTTCACAGATTAATTATTCCTTAAATGTTGCATTTGCAATTATTTTTCTATTTTAAAGAAATTTGCTCTCAAATTTATTTGTTTTGATTGTTAAAACTTACAAAATGAGCAGTCAGGCAATAAGAATAATTTTTACGAACAAAAACCAGGCATTAGACCTACATCCTAGGTATTAAGCCTAATGCCAAACTCATTTTAGGCTTTAATTCTAATGACTAGGCATTAACTTAATGCCTAGGATTTAAGCTTAGTGCCTAATTTCACCTAATGCCGCTAACATATACATCATTTATGTATACTTGAATTCATGAACATTGTTCACCTCTAGTTGAAGACCCCCAGGTGACATCAAGATGTGGACAGGAATAAAAGCCCTGTCCTTGATAAACTGGAGTTTTTATGTACAAAAAATGTATCTAGTGCGTTTTTGTCACATGTATACTCACTCCATAAACTTTCATTTTTCCTATTTGGTTCAATTTGCTTTCATAATTTCAGAGGAGATTATCTTCATACTTTCTATGCTTAAAACTGCTTCAGTACTATCAATACGTTCTATGTTTCAAATTACGTCAGTACTATCAAAGGTGATAATCACAATATTTTTGACATAGAATCTTATGTTTAACTTTGCTTAGCGCTGACAGAAAGACTTCAATGTGAGGTTTGATTCAGTTTGCATGAATAGGGAACATCTAGGCCCGCGGACAAGTCGGACCAGGACCACTCGGACTGTCATGGAGATAACTCGGACCGTGAAATTATCAAAGTTGGCTCGTCTAAAAGGACAACTCGGACCATTGAAAAAATAAAGGTGGCTTGTCTAAAAGAACAAATCGGACCGTATAAAAAATCTATATAGTTTCAGAGGTTATAATCAAACTATGTTTTATCTAGAATACACTAGAATAATAGAGTCAGACACTAGAATTATCGAGTCAGGACTGCTTATACATTTCTTTGATTGAATGATTGATTAGTTAGAGTTTAACGTCCAGTGAGCAATATTTCAGCTATAACAGGACGAGAACAACTTAATCAAATAAAAGAATGTAAGTAAAAGAAGACAGAAATAAAGGTGGAATGAACAACCGGGCAACGAGGTTTGATTGCAACTGCAATAGGGGAGTATGGGTAGCGGCAGGAAGTTTAGCCTTCTATACGAGACCAAGTGACTCTGCATTTTTTTAGAAAAATAAAAAAGGGGTCTTTATACTATATGGAGCATGGCGTCTCTCCACACACGTATTATGACCTGACTATCCCGCATAGACAGGGTATTTCCCTATCCACCAACCGGGGACGCACTCGGCAGTTCTGTAGCCTGAGCACCTGAAAACCGATTCAGGTGCCGGGCTTATACATTTAATTTTGTCTGGAAATGGAAAAAAATGTCACGTTAAACGAGTGGGCAAACAAGGTGTGTCTCTCCTTTCACTCGCCCCTCTCCCTTCTTCTGCCCATTTTCTCACGGTATCACTTTCATTTTCTTTTCTCCCTTCAACCTCCCTTTTCCCGTCATCTCTTCCTTCTCTTGGACCTTTCTCCTTTCTCCCACCCCCTTTCCCCGTCTCCCTTAATCCTGTCCGCCTCCTCTTAAATGAAATAAAGGTTGAATGAACGACCGGTCAACGAGTTTAGATTGCATCTGGAAAAGGGGAGTATGGGTAGGGGCATAAAATTTAGCCTTCTATACGAGACCAAGTGACTCTGCAATTTTTTTAGAAAAATGAAAAAGGGGTCTTTATACTATATGGAGCATAGCGTCTCTCCACACATCTATTATGACTTGACATCCCGCATAGAAAGGGTATTCCTCTTTCCACCAGCTGGGGACGCACTCGGCAGCTCTGTAGCCTGAGCCCCTGAAAACCGAATCAGGTGCCGGGCTTATACATTTAATCTTCTCTGGAAATGGAAAAAATGTCAAGTTAAATGAGTGGGCAAACAGGGTGTGTCTCTCCTTTCACTCGCCCCTCTCCTTTCTTCTTCCCGTTTTCTCACGGTATCACTTTCATTTTCTTTTCTCCCTTCAACCTTTTCCCGTCCTCTTTTCCTTCTCTTGGACCTTTCTCCCTTCTCCCGCCCCCTTTCCCCAGTCTCCCTTAATCCTGTCCGCCTCCTCTTAAATGGAAAAAAGACAGAATAATATACAGTGACTGCATGGTATTTTTCCTGGCTTGCTCATCATTAGACAGGGAACATTAACCTATGCGTAAAAGAGGTTCGTCAATATTCTTTGTGCCAGAATCAAAGTGGTGTCACTTGCAGCAATCAATCTCAATATCATTGAGAAGTATTAATTTACAAAACTATTGTACTGAAAAGTGGATGACGAAACGTTCTCCTTTTTTCAAAATTTTCTTAAAAGAACCTAAGATGCGTATTCCATGATTTGTCTACTCAAGAGGACAGGATTGTGTGTAATATCATATCGTATGAACCTGTTTAAACTTTTAGTCGAAAACATCTGCTATGCGAATGTATTATTTGTCTCTGACAGAACTACCGAACTTAAAACGGAATATATACAAATATTATGTAGTCTCAAAAAAATCATAGACTGTCAATAAACTAGAGATACAACGGCATGAACAACGTATATTCCATTCAGTGATCACTTACACTGAAAGGAAATATCATAGAAAGTTTTAGAGGTCATGCACAATCATAGAAAGTTTTAGAGGTCATGCACACAATGCAACTCCATAGAGGTCTGTGGCTAAACTTGTGAGTGCTTTTACTTCACGTAACTTATCAGACATGTTAATTGACCTGGGCAATCGAGTCACAAATACATTGTAATACTTGAATTTTAGGCAGAATTAGGCAAAACTTTACAAAAATTACAAATAAGCTGTTACTCTTTGGAGATAACTCTTGAAAATATTGTACAGGGACATGATCGTGATGAAGACGAAGCAAACCGAAAATTATACTATGAACCCCTACAAACAGGAGTGTCATAAGGTTCCGGAAAGGTACAGAAGGGTGCAAACATAACTTCTCGCCAAGTTAACTTGAACCAGTCATAAAAGCTCTTCTAAGTTAACTTAGGACCGTTTCCAAGTAAACTTAGACCAGTCATAGAGCAGTCATAAAAGCTATTCTAAGTTAACTTTAGAACTGTTCTAGAGCCCTGACTGCTCTGACCTGTTCTGGTCATAGAATCCTGACTGCTTTGATCTGTTCTGGTCGTAGAGCTCTGACTGCTCTAACCTGTTCTGGTCATAGAGCCCTGACCGCTCTAACCAGTCATAGAATCCTGACTGCTTTAATGTTACAGCAATGGAAACGTTCAACATTCCCAAATTAGCGCTCATCGTGTGCACTCGTCGTGTAAAGCGTGTGCGTGTATCGTGTAACGTTCTCTGTGCGTTTACTACTTTCATTCAAAAGATCACATTTTATAGATATATTTGCCCGTTTTCTTTGTCTATAAAAATTATTTATTTTCATGAAAATTTCGAACAAATAAATCGTTTATTTATTTTATTATTAACATATAAACATAGTATCACATGTCTTGGGCTATACTATTCATGAAGAAAATCTGCTTTTTCTTATATATTTTAAGTTAAATTTCAGCAAGTTATGGTATTGCGGGCATCGATATAATATCGAATGAAGAAAATCTGCTTTTTCTTATATATAGGTTAAATTTCAGCAAGTTATAGTATTGCGGCCATCGATATAATATCTAATGACAAAAATCTGCTTTTTCTTATATATTTTAGGTTAAATTAAAGAAAGTTGAAGTATTGTGGACATCGATATAATATCGAATGAAAAAAATCTGCTTTTTCTTAAATATTTCAGGTTATATTACGGAAAGTTGAAGTATTGCGGGCATTGATATAATATCGAATGAAGAAAATCTGCTTTTTCTGATATATTTAAGGTTAAATTACAGAAAGTTGAAGTATTGAGGGCATCGATATATATCGAATGAAGAAAATCTGCTTTTCTTATATATTTAAGGTTTAATTACAGAAAGTTGAAGTATTGCGGGCATCAATATAATATCGAATGTAGAAAATCTGCCTTTTCTTGCATATTTTAGGTTAAATTGCAGAAAGTTGAAGTATTTGGGGCATCGATATAATATCGAATGAAGAAAATCTGCTTTTCCTTATATATTCTAGGTTAAATTTCAGCAAGTTATGGTATTGCGGGTATCGATATAATATCGATTTAATATCCAATGAAGAAAATCTGCTTTTTCTGATATATTTTAGGTTAAAATACAGCAAGTTATAGTATTGTGGGCATCGATATAATATCGAATGAAGAAAATCTGCCTATTGTAATATATTTTAGGTTAAATTTATTACAGCAAGTTGAAGTATTGCGGGCATCGATATAATATTGAATGAAGAAAATCTGCGTTTTCTTATATATTTTAGGTTAAATTACAGAAAGTTGAAGTATTGCGGGCTTCGATATAATATCAAATGAAGAAAATCTGCTTTTTCTTATATATTTATGTTAAATTACAACAATTACAAAAACAGGATAACAGCAAACACCTACAATGGCCAGGAACTACAATCACATGCCACAATTTACAAGCAAACTACACCAGAAAAACAAAAATAAAAACAAGAGACAATCATAAATAACGATATAAACTCAGGATAGCCGGACTTGGTACCGGCACTAGCAAAAGCCAGTGTTTGGGTGCATCATTTAAAGTGAAAATGAAATATGCATCTCTTCTAATATTTGATGTTTGTGGCTGTTTGCAGGATATTTTATTTACTACAGGACTGATTTTTATTCAGTTTTGTTTATTCATATTTTTATCTAATTGTTTATTTTACAAAATGACGGAAATTGACAGTATTACAATTTTCGAGTACATAAAAGTGACTGTTTTCTGATAGTTCTGGTTACGGCAAAATTGAAGAAAATTGCACTCAACGTGTGAAAAATTTGTGCGTTCGTTGTGTGAATCGTGTGCGCGTGGTAGGGAATGTGGGACGTATACATCGCTGTATTAAATTTTGAGTATTCACAGATCTTGTAATGTTTTAGAGCTATACGAATAATCAGAGCAATCAGGATTCTATGACAGGTTAGAGCGGTCATGGCTCTATGACTGGTCAGAGCAGTCAGGGCTCTATGACAGGTCAGATCACTCAGGATTCTATGACAGGTTAGAGCGGTCAGGGCTCTATGACTGCATGGTTAGAGCAGTCAGGGCTCTATGACTGGTCAGAGCAGTCAGGATTCTATGACTGCTCCAAGTTAACTTCAAGTTAACTTAGAACTGTTCTCATGACTGCTCCCCAAGTTAACTTGGACGAGAGGTTATGTCTGCACACGCGGCACACTATAATTGAACTGTCCCCTGTAATGTTAAATTCGGTATGCCTCAATTCTTTTATAATTCATTCCTAATATAAGATCTCCTTATCGATAGGCCTGTTCGCGTTTTAAAACTGTATTCATGCTCTCTGGAAGATTATTGATCATTATTAGTAATATCGGAAGATAATAAAATGGTCAATTTTACAATAAAATATCCATAAGTACAAAGTTTTTTTTTCGATTTCCGACAAACCGTTTGCGTATTCAAATCATGATATCGAACCAGATATAAAGCATTATCAATGTAGTTTTATGTCAAAAAAGTATCTTGAAATTAGTCATATTCAAGTAATACAAAACTTTAATACTTGTATTGGAAATATTCGTTTTAAATGATAAAAAAATAAATGAATATAGTTTTTGTTTTGTTTTTGTTTTTGTTTTTTGTTTTTGTTTGCTTGTTTGTTTGATTTTTTTTTACATCAAACCATTTTGCATAAATGATGCTAATTAACAACAATCTGTTATCTGATTATATCTGCACCTCCTGGATTGGAGATCATGGATTAAATCCACACGCGAAATTAATTAATAATGTCTATTTACACAAAAACGTAAAACTATTTAGTAGTGCGCATGCGATGTAGTGATAATGAATTAGAAGGAGTTGTTACGTACACTTGGTGCTAAAAATGTGTTGAGTTATCCGTGCTGTGTCATACTATACAGTGAAGTCATTAAAATAACGCAATCTTAAAATCCAAAATATCGTCAGCTTAAAATCTAAAAAGTCTACAGACGGATTACTATAAAATGTATATAATGTTAAGATATAAAATAATCACTGGTCACGGTGACAAGGTTTTCCACTAATGGATAATCTATGAGAAGTGTGTGTGTGTGGGGGGGGGGGGGTACCCTGCCTGTGTTTGTTCCCTTTATTGACATCATTCTGTACCTGGCACTATGGATGTTATAGACATATCTTCTACATTCGAATTCAAGTTTTGCTAATTTCTTCATATTTAACCTTTTATTCTTCAGTTCCTCCTGTTGCAATAGTACAGAACAGTATATGATTATCTGCATCTTTTCAATGTTATTTTTAGATTTAAGACAGGATTCAGTGATGCTATAAAATTCATCATATAAGTCATTCATATTCGCCATCCTGACGGATTCCAACATTGGACAAATTAGTAGGAAATGTTACATGTCCTCAATAGCAGTGCCACACATTATACAGATTGCATCTAATCGATTGATGTTATATTTTCCTCTGTCATTGTGCAAAATGTATATATGTTCCTGCAGCTATTCTTAATTTAACAGGGATACGAATAGAGTCTCTTGTTGAAGAGGATGGTATAAATAGTATCGGATGTTGTCTGCCAGGATTATAAATATTCACATTCAAGAATACCATATTTCTATATTTTGACAATTCTATAATAAAAGCTTTCCAATGTTCATATACTAGTACTTTGTCATAAACGGTTTTTTCCATATTTCTTTTGAAAATGGCGTCTCCAACAATGCATACATATCTGTTAATTCATATTTCCATATTAATTTTTTGACCTCAATAAACCAGCTGTTACTGCTTGAATCTTTAACAGAGAGCTGCCTCCTTGCAATCTGTTTTTCTGCAGAAGTTTCGGGTTTCAAAAATAGATTGTACATAAACGTCTACATCTTGATATGTAGTTGGCCCAGACAATATGTAAGGAGTAACGTCAGCACTATTCTGTGGAAGAGACAGTAATTGTTTTAGCATTGATTTCTCTTTTAAAATTGTTTTAGCTTTTCAAAATTCCTTTTTATCTGGTACTGTTATTTCTAATCCATATGTCAATGTTGGTATTACATATATTTTCATAATATGTACACATATACTTGGGTCCAGCCCATTCCTACCATGAAATCCTACCGACATAAGACAATAAGCAGTTCTTCTTGCTTTTTGCATATTTTGATCCACTGATTTTTCTATAGTACTTTTATCCGTGATTGATCTCTGTATTCCCAGATGTGTAGCAGAGTTGACACTCAGTAATTCATTACAATTCATAAGTAATTTTGTAGGTGTACTTTTAATACATTTGCTATTCATATTAACAACTACACTTTTTTGGGGTTCTAATACATAATGTTGTTTCATACTGTAGTTTACTGCCATGTAAAGGAGAATTTGTGAATCTACATGGTTTGTGCTGTTAAGAGTGACATCATCTGCACAAATTGTAGCACTACAAGGTATATTTCCTATCCTTATTCCAAAGTTTGACTCTTTTAACTGATGCATCAGAGGGTTTAAGTATACTTTGTATAAATCTGCACTTAAAATACCGCTTTGTCTAACTCCTTGCTGTACTCTAATGATTGGGATATATTTCCGTTGAATTTCACACTCGACGAGGCATTTTGATGTAGGTCGTTTATAAGTGCCCAATGCTTGACTTGAATACCACAATGAAAAAGTTGTCGCATTAAATTTTTGTTAACAACAACGCCAAAAGCTGATTTTGCATCTAAGAAAACAATAGTTGTCGACTCTTTTTTGTCCTTTGATTCTCTTTTTGCTTCTCACAAAATCAGTGCAGCATTAAGTGGAGAAGCATTTTTTGTAAATCCTCTTTGAAGATTACACCGATCTTCATTTATGAATTGTTGAATTCTTGCCTTAAGTATATGTGCCACAACGCTTGACACGTTTATTTGATTAGGATGTGAATTGGTATCCATAAAACGACGTATTTACAATCATCAGAATTACTGCCAAATTAGATGACAGAGGTGAGTGGGGTATCTCCTGTTTGTGATATTTTTGATAGGTATAATACATCCACATAACAAGATTTCGAACAACCGTTCAAGTTCTTATAAACCGGGACTAATAGTCCCAGTTATAATAGTGTTGTATCTCTCGGACAATGGTTTGTACGTATTATTGGAGAAATTTATTTATATATTTTGATGTACATTCATTGAATTTTGCTCCTATTATGCACTTTGCTGCAGTTGAGTTGTTTAGAAATAACAAAGTCAAGCCTCGGGTAGATCATACCAAACATGTATATTTCAATCCAGTGTTGCGGATTATTTCTTTTTCCAAAATTATACATTAATAAAAAAATTTTATTTGTAAATAAATTATCATATATGGAACAGAAATTTGACTGATTTATTCAGAGACATATCTATGATTTATCCGATTTTCAAACAATACACTCAAAGAGCAACTAATTTACCATATCAGAAACATTTTTTACCGGATTATTTGATTTTTATTCAATTAATGTTCAAAATTGAAAAGTTGACAGCTGATTGGCCACACCATATGTGATTCCGGCCACGGTTTAGATCTTTTGTTTAGATATCAGGAAAATTAAATATTCCATATCATTCTATTTATTTATCAACTGTCTTTAAAAATCAATCATAGAAATTCAAAAATACACAATGAAAGTTTAAAATCTAGCACATGTGTTTGGTAACTGCCTAATTCCACCATACAAGATATCTTTCAGGTCACGGTTTTGACATTTAGCTTAAGTAAAAAACAATTACAGTTTATACGTTTTTATATATAAATAAATAAATTTTGATATCAATAAAAACAAATTGATCGGCTAATCTCATTTCTATTCAATACACACTCAAAGTTTGTCAGACAGCAATAGCTGTCTTTCCCGGCCACTTTTTCTACCTCTTAGTGAAACAAAACAAAAAAATCATTTTAAGCCATATTATTTGGACATAAACCATTTTTGAAAATCACTAAAAAATGTTTCATTAAGTCCTGTAGATTTCGAAAATTAAAGTTTAAAGTCCTAATTTCACATTTTTTCTTCCGGCAATCGTGATGTCTTTAAAATTAATTTGATAAAGTAATGTATCATCTTAAAGATCTTCTATTAGCCTTTAAAATATTTTTGAATAATTTCTCTATATGTTAATGCATTCAAAAGATATGAAGGACAAGGCATGTATTACAAGACTTTCTGGTTTTTCAAACTTCCCGTTAATACTCATTAAATATGTTTGTAAATGGAACGAACCTATAACTATGTACTTGGCGATCAATGATCACAAGTTTGAGATCCACGGTGACAGCTTTGCGATCAAGGATCATATGACATTTGCGATCAAGGATCATATGAGTTTGATATCAAGGATCACAATATTACAATCAAGGATCACAATGATCGCACTGTTGTGATCAATGATGCTGTTCAATCAAGGATCGCACCACAAGTTGTGATCACTGATCATAACTTTTGGGATCAATGATTGCATATTGTTTTGTGATCATTGATCGCATATACCCGTATGCTCATTGATCGCAAGCAAGAACAATCCTTGATTGCAATCATTGACTGCTACAGGATCAACTAGATGTTGTCGGAAACGACGCCTATCCCCGCACTCCCTGTTTGACACAGAAAACAGTTGTTATACACCCTTGGCATAATTTTTTCATTATCTTTGAAATCTACCTATTGATAGTCATTATTGTTACAAAAAGAATTCTAGGATATATGGTTGCTAA
>MJUU01005889.1:34112-62258 GCA_002080025.1 Modiolus philippinarum | reverse complement strand
CTCCTCTGTATACTTTTTGTGTGAATCAGTGTGATCTTTAGAATAGTATAGAGAGTAGAAAAATCAAATATTTTGACACTGTTGCAGTGGTTGAGTTCAGTTGAAGATAGATATTCTAATAAGTCTTTTGAGTTTTTGAGAATCCACATCTGATTCACTCTACTTGTTGAGTATACTTAATCACTATATATCTTGAGACCATGTCCTCCCTTGGTGTGGTGGAGAGTTTGTATGTGGGGTTGCCAAAGTAATTGTCAATGCCCAACTCCTTCTTTAAGCAGTCAATGTAGTGTCTTTGGATAAATGTGGTGTTGTTTTGGGCCTTGTCAGCTGGTATGATGACAGAATTGTCATGGAGGAATGACAATGTTTTTTGTACCTCGGAATCGAATATGCTTTTTGAATTGGGGCTCATGGTTGTCTTTGGGGCCTCATTTGATCTACAATCAATGACGTTATGGGCCCGATCCAGTTGGACAGTGTTTCAACCTTTTCCTTCTCTATCTTAAGACATTCTTTTATTCAATCTATCCTTGGTTTCTCCAATATATATCAAACCACACAGAGTACACTCCATACCATAAACTAGGTTTCGCGATGCGCAATTCAAGTCATCATATGTTCTGGCAGTGTAAGTTTTACCAGTCAAATTGCTGGTAAAAATTTGAATCTGTCAACAGCATGTCATAGGTTTTACAATTTTTTGATACGGCATTCAGAAATGGAACCAAAAGAACTGGAATCACCAAAAGAAAAAAAAAATATCAGACAATTTAAGATTACTTGGCTTATTTGTGGATTGGTTTCATCATGTCTGTAGGAACTTGATGGATGTTGTTTCTTTCGAAGAAGTACTTTAGACACCTGATGTATCTGATGAATCCGTGTCTTCAAAATCATCAGCTTTAGACCTTTTTATCCCGGGCGACGTCCCAGTCGGTATTTGCTTCGTTTTCTTTTGTTTCACGACTACTGAGTGTATTAACTGGACGGATGATATCCTCGGGGACGATTCGTCCACCAGCAGATATCGGCCCAGTGGTTTAAATACATCGGCAAACGAATACCGAAGCAAGAACGAGGAAAGGAAAATTATAAAATCATAGATGCAAAATCACGGCAATTCACAGGAACACGAATTGAGACAGCATGACAAAGAGAAAACAAATAAACAAAAATGAACGAGAACGCCACAAAACTAAAGCACTAGCAGTGTGAACCCCTATAAAAACTGAGGTATCATCAGGTGTTCCGGAAGGGTAAGCATGATCTGCTTCACGCGTGGCACCCAATGAACAATATAAGGATAATGTCAACATCAGAAAAAAAGAAACACAAAAAAATAACATGAATACGTCACATAAAAGAAAAATGAAGATACACTACACGCATGCAAAAATGAACAATACGAACGCAATAAAATCGAGGTTGAGATCAAGTGCACCGGTAGAGTAAGCATCTTTTGCTTCTTATAAGACACACGACATGTTGAACATGTCATATCCGGTAGTAAGGTCAAATCGGGTAGAGGAAACAACAATTAAGCTTTTAAAGGGAAAGATCTGTTGTCATCTGGGAAACAAATATTCCATAGTGGTCCACAAGATGGTGATGCCAGCCGTAAAGCTTCTGGAAGGATGACTTCAAGTTTTGGGTGACATACCCTTGTTTTAATAGCCTTTTTGTGAGCAGCTAGGCCCTATCAAGGAAGTCAAGTAAAATAGACCAAACCATACTTGACCGAAATGCTTCACTAAGTTACTTTTATTACTTTGTTTGCAAATTATATTGACATACCAAAAGAATGGTCTCGGTTATTCATTTTATTGTTTCTCGGGGATGAAATGGTCATTGCTTTTTGTACATGTTATAGAGGGGAAATAAATTGTAATAGTAAAAACTTTTATTGCTTGTTAAATCTGTTGTACATTTTTATGTCAGGAGTAACCCTAGTCATATGAGGAAATCTTCAATAAATCAGTGCCTACAGCTTTACCGCTACGATACCATTATGAGGTTATGCTACCAATAGCCCTTTTCACTAACAGTATATAGATTATTATCATATCTAACAAAGAGAGCACAGTACATGTACGGTCACTACGTCAAACCGTCAAACCGTATTATATAGCCCATCCAACCCTTAAACGTAACAGTACTCCTTTCTAATAATTCAAAATTTAGGAAATGATCTCGAAAAGACTATTGATACACCTACTTCAGCTTAATACTTGAACATTTTGCTTTATATGCGGCGTCCACAATTGTTTAAGTTTTTTCTTAGGTCGGTTTACATCAACCACCTATCATAGGCTATTGATATTGGGTATGCGGAGGTAGACGTATGAAATCTAGTTATGTGAAAAATGTGATGATTTGTCACTTTTCTAACTGTGATCTTTCGCTTTCCTAGCAGCATTTTTACATATATCTCCTTCAAATGGAGTGAACATTCACACTTGATTTGTTACTGTCGAGCATTTATTAAATGCATGTCTTTTTTCAAAAAGTAAAACGCTGTTCCAAAAGCTGCTGAGTTCGGATATTGTCATCGTTTATGACGTGCCGGTGTTCCAGTTGTAAACAGACATCTTCAGATATATTTCAAGTCCTCGTGGAATTGACATAACCAGTACTGACTTGACCCTGGATTGACTCACTGATACTGTGACTGGTGTAGTATGTAGAGCAGGACATGTTCATCCTATGTGACTTTAGGGATGGAGGTAGTTTCCACTGTTATTGCCTTTTTTATGCCCCGAGATCGAGGATCGGGGGCATATTGTTTTTGGTCTGTCTGTCTGTTTGTCTGTGCGTTCGAAACTTTAACCTTGGCTATAACTTTTGAACTATATAAGGTAGACTTTTGATACTTAGCAAGGTATAGATCTAGTCAAGAGGAACATAAATATGCAAAAAACATTAGGTCAGGTCAAGGGTCAAGGTCACAGACGTTAAAAAGGGTGAATTTGGCTATTTTCACATATCTGAATGTAGAATCCTTATTATTTATCGTATTGAGACGGGGTTTGTTTTATGTTATTGCTAATAAATTTCTCAACTGAATTATTTCAACAGATTTGAGGTAGCAATTACCGTTTTTGAGAAACAAGAGGTCCAAAGGGAGACAAATGGAAAAAAATGAATTTTTCAATTTTTTATCGGATCTTGATGCAGTATTTTTCTGTAAGTTTCTTATAGCATGTATAATCAGATACTTTTAACAATTAAAACCATTTCAATAAACAAGAAGGCCAAAGGGGATTCAACTGTTTCAGAATAAAGGGGTTAAATTGGGTGTTTTTATGCTAATAAACAACTTCTGAACTCTGTAAGATAGACTTTAAATACTTGGCAAGTGTATAGGTCTTGTCAAGAGGAACATAAATATGCAAAAAAAATGGTCAAAGGTCAAGGTCATAGGGGTCAAAAAGGGGTAAAATTNAGTCATATGAGGAAATCTTCAATAAATCAGTGCCTACAGCTTTACCGCTACGATACCATTATGAGGTTATGCTACCAATAGCCCTTTTCACTAACAGTATATAGATTATTATCATATCTAACAAAGAGAGCACAGTACATGTACGGTCACTACGTCAAACCGTCAAACCGTATTATATAGCCCCATCCAACCCTTAAACGTAACAGTACTCCTTCCTAATAATTCAAAATTTAGGAAATGATCTCGAAAAGACTATTGATACACCTACTTCAGCTTAATACTTGAATATTTTGCTTTATATGCGGCGTCCACAATTGTTTAAGTTTTTTCTTGGGTCGGTTTACATCAACCACCTATCATAGGCTATTGATATTGGGTATGCGGAGGTAGACGTATGAAATCTAGTTATGTTTCAGAATAAAGGGGTTAAATTGGGTGTTTTTATGCTAATAACCAACTGAACTCTGTAAGATAGACTTTAAATACTTGGCAAGTGTATAGGTCTTGTCAAGAGGAACATAAATATGCAAAAAAAAATGGTCAAAGGTCAAGGTCATAGGGGTCAAAAAGGGGTAAAATTAGGCATTTTCATATATTTTACTGTAAAATAGTGTTTCACAAACACATCTTGTTTATTATTGAGTTTATATTTCCATGGGTTTTTTTGCCAATCTCACTTTCTTGATGTTATGAAGCATCGTTTTTGTCATGTTTTTATACACTCATGACACCCGCAGTATTGAAAATGTCATTTTCGGTAATGAAGGTAAATCTAATAGAGAAAAAGGACAAACATTAAGTAATCTGCTGTCATTTGCTTGATTTTCTAATTGATAATATATTTGTCACATTTGGAGGTGCTACTTATCAACAGCAATTTGGCATACCAATGGGCACTAATTGTGCTCCTCTACTCGAAGACTTGTTTTTATATTCTTACGAAACTGAATTTCTTCCGGGACTCTTAAAAGATAAAAAAATAAAAGATGCTAGATCCTTCAATCTCACTTATAGATATATTGATAATGTTCTTTCCATCAATAACCCATCTTTTGCTAAATGGATCCCATCAATATATCCGCCAGAACTAGAGAGTAAAGAAACGACAGAGACAACTAGATCTACATCTTTTTTGGACATACATCTCGAATTTGACGAACATGGTCATCTCAGTACTAAAAACGACAAAAGGGACGAATGTAATTTCAAAATTATTAATTTCTTGGAGAGTAATATTCCAGCTTTTCCTGCTTACGGAGTTTATGTTTCACAGTTGATTCGTTACACGAGAGCTAGCACAAATTAAACAGACTTTCTCATTAGACATAGTTATCTTCGTGATCGCCTTATCAATCAAGGCTTCAAAAAATTCCGTCTCATACGAACATTAAAAAAGTTCTTTAATAGAAATCAGTCCCTTGTGGAAAAAATTGAAGTTTCGGTCCGAACTCTGATTCAAGATTCTTCTTTTACTTAGTACTGGGATGATCCTTTCTTTTCACTGTCTACGACCTTTCAAAAGCAATTCCTGTTGAGTTGCTACCGTACACTACCGCAATGGAAGTGGAGGTTTGGCATGCCATAAAACCAGTTTTACCAACTATTTCTTTTGAAATGCCTGTACCAAGTCAGGACCATTGCGGTCGACAATTTTCCAGTGGTTTCTGCCTGATTCGGCTTTTTTCTCATTGACTTCGGCTCTTGACAACTCTGTTCGGTAATTTTGTTATTACCCCCTTGGAAAACAGCCAATCCAGAGCAGTTCACATGATCGAGATTTCCAACATAAAATATTTTAATACGGGTTACACAGACACCGTCTCGACCTTGCCTTTCGGTATTTCCGGAACGAAAAAAGCACATTTCCTATACAAGCTTAGGTAAAACAAATATACCTTTAATTCAGTTGTTAAAATTTCAATAGCTTTGGTATTGTGTTATTTATTACACGATAGAATCGTGAATTCAGTAAAGTACCATGACTTATTTATGAACTGAATTTTTACTACAATGCTAATATACAAAAACAACAAACGTGTTTATTTATAATTCCTGGAAAATATTGCATAATAGTAAAGGGAGCGTCAGTTATAGTTGATCTTATCTCAAAATAATCCTTTTTGAGATACATTACTGGATCTGCCAAATGGACATAAAAACCACTTTTTACTTACTTCAATACTTACTTAAATCAAAGAAAGCTTAACGATATATTATGATAAATTATTCGTATAAATCATTCTTCATCTTGATGTCACCACTTATACATGAGTCTTTCTGTGCTTAAAACTGTGACAAAAAAAGTCATTGACATTTTTATACCTACCTCTCCAGCCTATGGAATGTACATTTCACAGTTGATTCGTTACTGTCGGGCATGCAGTTTATACAGTGACTTTTTAGTTAGAGCAAAAACACTGTCCCAAAAGCTGCTTAGTCAGGGATTTGTTCAACCTTTGTTACTTTCATCCCTTCAGAAATTCTATGGCCGTCACCATCACATTATTGACAGATATGACGTGTCTGTGTCCCAAATGAAAACGGACATTTTCAGCTAGATTTCACGTCTTCACGGATTTGACATAATCGGATTTGACTCAACCCTGGATTGACTTACTGATAGTGTGAATGGTGCCGCTAGTGGAGCAGGACATGCTTACCCTTCCGGAGCACCTGATGTCACTCCCGGTTTTCATGGGAGTTCACACTATGAGTGCCTTAGTTCTTAATGTTATCTTTTTATTTCCGTGCATTGTAGCTGTCTCACGTCCTTGTTTTGTCTTTGTTTTTATGTTACCGTTTTTGCCATGTCTTTGGACTTCGATTTTTGTAGTCATCGCTTCCCTTGTTCCTTCAGTATTCTACTGCCGTTGTTTTACTAGTTAAAGATAGAGTTTTGTTTGTAAAAAATCACACTTCCAATTTCGAACACACGAACATTACATATACAACACAAAAAATTAAAGCACTTGCAGTGTGAACTCTCGAAAAAAAAGGGTGACATCAGGTGCTACGGAAGAATAAGCATGTCCTGCTCTGTATACAGCACCCGTCAAACTGTCAGTGGGTCAATCCAGGGTAAAGTCAAAACCGGTTATGTCAAATCCGGGAAGACGTGAATCTAGCTGAAAATGTCAGTTTCCATTTGTTACACTGACAATTTATATCTATCTATGATGTTTTGGTGACGGCCATAGAATTTCTGAACGGACGAAAGTAACAACGGCTGAACATATCCTAGACTCAGCAGTCTGTTACAGTGCTTTTGCTTTTTCCACAAAGTCACTGTATGTACTGCAGGCTCTACAGTAACGAATAAATTGTGAAATATACACTCCATATGCTGGGGAGGCAGGTATATTGCTGCAGAGAAAGGGAAAGTTCGCATTGGAAAGTCAAAATCATCACATTAGTCATGCATACAATCTAGATTTCAGACATCCATGTTCGTCAATGTATAACAAAAGGTCAAGGTATGAAGCAGAATCGGGTGTATCGGTTGTCTTTTTAATTTCAAGTTCACTGGGGTAGATCTGCGTTGTAAATATTTTTTACATCTTGGCTTATTAAGAGAAACTACATCGTCTATATATCTGCAGCTGAAATTAAAAGTCTGGGCTAGTTGTTTTTGTTTCTGTTGTATCAGTCCTTGTAACTTTGCTTCATACGAGAAAGAGAAAAGGTCAGCTTAAAGTGGCGCATTGAGTAATTTAGAAATTTAAGTATAAAGATAAAGATAATTTTATTGACCTAATCAAAGGGCCAATGACGGGCATATACAATCAAATGAAGCATACACATTCATTCATCATAAAACATTTTGAGACCTTTTACATGATTCATATGGTAATTTACCTAAAATCATATAAACTTGATTAAAGAAAATTTACATTTTGCAATCAAACTTCCCTCATATTGGTTACAAATATACAACACTGGAAGTTCAAAATGACCTTACTGTTGAAAGGATAAGAAAGAACATGTTGAAGTTATTTTTAGCAACATGAAATATGCATCATGTAATTAGCCATTTTTGATATGCCGTTTTAGTGCAACCTCGCACAGTAAAGGACATGATGTGATTATATTCTGGCCAATGGTAAGGCGAGAAGGAGGAGCTGGAATAGTACTGTTTAGGATATTGATAATTTTAAAACTACAATTGTCCCTTTTTGTCGTAAATTTTAGAAATTAGATGACCATTTTCGTCAAATTCGAGATGTTAGTCTAAAGCAGATGTAGATCCAGTGGTTTCTGTCGTTTCCTCTTGACTATCTCTTGTACTGGGGGATACATCAATGGGATCTAGTTAGCAAACGATTCGATATTCCAGAGAGAACATCATCAATAAAATACGAAGGATAACAGGAAATACCTACAATGGTTAAAACAGTCAATGTAAGGTTGGACCGAAGAACTGCACAAAAAAAACCCCAAAAAAAACAAAAAAAAACCAAAATCAAAACAAATAAAAGACAAAAGACAAACGTTGACAACGATAGGAATTAGTGTCAGTCGGACTTGGTACTGACACTAACAAAAGCCAGTAGTAAGGATAAGCCTGTCAATGTATCTATAAGTTGGATTGACGAATCTAGCATCTTTTCTAATGATTTTTGACGAGTACCGGGAGAAATTCGGTCTCGCAAGAATATAAAAACTAGTCTGCGAGTAAAAGAACACAATCATTGCCCCCCTTGGTATGCAAACTTGTTTGTTTGATAAACAGCGCCTCAAAATGCGACATACATTATCAATAAGAAAATCAGTCATACTGCACACCTGTTTTTCATCGTAGCATACTTTTTCATTTACATTAGATTTTGAAAAAAATGTGGATTTATAACTTAATGCAACCTTTCTTTTCTTTGAATCGGCAAAAGCTTTTGAATTGATACATTTGATTTTGATTTTATCCTAAGTGATATTAGGTGATGCATGAACCACGCGGAGCCTAATTCTCATTCTCAAGTTGATCGAAGAATCAGGAGGTGTTTTATAGCTCTTGGTTTTGAAGGTAAATATCTTTATTTTAATTATTATTTTAAATTTTGAACCGTGGTGGTTCAATAAGCCGTGGTGGCTTTTGAAATTTTATTTGAGCCGTGGTGGTTCCTAGCCGTGGTGGCTTTTGAAATCTTATTTGAACCGTGGTGGCTTTTAAATTTTTATTTGGATATTTAACCTTGGTGGTTTTAGCAATAGTGGTTGCATTATTTTTATTGAACCAGGATGTTTTGTAAGCTGTAGTATATATATATATACAGATTTGATGGATCTAGGAAAGTTAATATCGGGTAGCAACCATATTGTGAGGTTCAAAGAGTGAGGGAAAAATATGACAATTGTTATAATTATTACACATTGTAAAATTGTTTTCAATTCCGTTAAATGAAGGATTTATTTTGTGTGAATGGTTTGGAAATTTCTTTGTTTCGGTTGGATTCTTCTTATTTTTCAAGGTGACCGACACATCACACTCAACTGTGGCGTGGGGAGCGCTTGTTCGCACCATATAAGGGCATGTATTTGGGCACTGAAATACAAGACGCTGGCATCCGGGCTGCCACTAATTGGATTGTCTAATATTTCAGTGAGGTTTGTTCAGGGCTGCGTATAGATATTTTATTTTTTACTATTGTCGCAGTGATAATTGTACTTTAGGTGTTTTACCTAGTACAAGAGGTAGAAAAAAACATGAAAGAAAATACCCCCCCCCTCTTTGTGATTTTTTAGTGTCGAGCCTTTTTTCATTCGGGGGCAAGGTGTGTATAATGGTTGTCCTTTGTTGTGAAGTTCAATTTCGTTATGTTTCCCCAATTTTGATAAATGAATACTAAATCAATTCTCAATCTTAATTTTCAATTCAATTTATAATTATTTCATGCCACTGGTTAGGGGGAATTCAACAATAATAACTATAATAGTAATCATAAAAATATTAACGTTGATAGATAATTGAAATAAGCAAATTAAATAATATTTTTACCTTCCCAAGCCATTTTGGGTCATAGATCGATTAATTTATTGTGGAAAATTTTCCGTGCAAATATCAAGAGTGATAATATTTTTATTACATAATGATTATAATAGTTTTATTTTATTGGATGAAAACCTGTCACATGATATTCCATTAAAAATCGAATAGACTTTCTTTCACTTTCACTTTCATTTCTCAGGTCTTCTTAAAAACGACATTGACTCACCGTTTTAAATAACCAATGAAAAACAGAATTACATGCAGTCACGCGACTTTCGGCCAGTCAGAATTGCCGTATTATAAGTATGTTCGGGAAACATAATATCGAAGGAAGAAAATGGAGTTGGGCTAGCAGGAGACGTTTGTTGTTGTCTGTTCACATTAGAAACATTTTGCAACGGGTAGACTGCTATTTATAAATACCCGGAAGGTGATCGAAACTAAGAACATGCGATACACAATCTGGATAAGCGTTTTAGTAGTTCGGCAAATATCTTCTTGTCTTATCACAGGAATTTCAGACTGAGTAACGCAAGTTTTTTTTTTTGTTTTTTTTTTTTGAATTTCTAATTCAAATGATTTATTTATGTCATGAAAAAAAAAATCTAAACATCGGGGGAAAAGACGTGTACATATTGCAGAATCAATGGATTTTCTTAATGGTAGGTTTACACTGCCGATCTAAGCAACTCAACCGAACTCGATCTATGAATATTCATGATTATTCATCGATCGGGATACTGATCCTGAATGCTCGTGTTCGGTCTAGTAACCAAATCGGGGCGATCTTACTAAATCTGCTGAACTCGAGCTGTGTTCCCGAATATTTTTGACATGTCAAAAAATATCGTGTAGAAGTCGTGTGCATTATAAGTCGAGAAGAGGTCGGGAACCAATCGGGGTCTGATCGAGGTAGTCGTGAAGAGGTCAAAAAGGGATCGGTCTTGATCGAGTTTTAAAATTTTGGCCGATCATGCCGATTTCTACCCGACTTTAACTCATTCGCTTCTCGATTTATGCCGAGTCGCTTCCAGATCAACTCGATTAGTACTCGATCATTTCCCGACTAACACGATTCTTTCTTTTTTTCTATACAAGATCTTCCCGACCATAACCCGATTTTTTCCCGACCTGTATCCGACTTTTACTCGACCACTCAAGACCTTTACTCGATTTAACACGACATCATGTCATCTTTTCACAATAGCAGAACATAAGGCTTTCAAGAGCCTCAGTCTCTCACTAGGGCCTTACTTCAGTTTTTAAACGAGCCATCCTATGGACTCCAATGACTATTGTGATCAAGTCTTTGATAAGGTGAGCATCTGCCGGATAGTATCTCAAGTGGGGACCAGCCAAAGGCTCTTGTTTTTTTGGCCAATTGGCAAAGTAGTTTCAGAGTAGACAGTATTTGAATGGATATCTAAGGTGGGTCGAATATTAAATTATGTTCCCCTATGTGGGCCATCTTGGATTTCAAGCTGACAAAATAGATACTATTTTGAGATTGGAACATTCAAGGACTATGACCAATTTTGGCTGCAATTAGGGTATTATGCATGTTCAAGTTTTATCGCCTTGTTTAAAAAATTGGTGTGAAACGGCATGCACATGAAAAGCGAATGGTTTGTGAAATGAGGACGCTTTTAGGCGGAAATAAAAATTATTTAGAACTTTCAAATTTGCATTTTCTGTAACTGCTTGAAAAAAAAGTTAAATTCCCTAATGAAAATTCCAGATCATTACCCTTGTCATAGAGTTCTGATTTTAAACGTCAAGTTTTATCAAAATATATGGGTAAATCAAGGTAAAATGCTGATGATGGTGTATCAGTAATCTCTCTAATTTCGTGTTCATTTTGGATATATCAAATGAAGATAATTCTTTTACTGACAATTGTTAAATGAAGTAAGTGAGAACCCAACCGTATAGAAAACGTTTCCTCCTAAATCTAGAAGTATGGATGCAAGAAAAAAAAATCAGCATGCTTTGATCTTTCAAAAGAAAATTTGTATGCAAAAGTTTATTTGTGGTCGTTGTCTTGTAGATTAAAACAATTGGTATTAAACAAAATTACCATATAAACGTAGAATAGCGGATAACAGGAAAGATCTACAATGGCTAGAAAATAAGCATTCAAAGAATGCTTGAACAAGAAGCTCTCAAGAGCCTTTATGGCCAACCTGGTCCTTGATTAACATAGACATTTTATGTAAAGGGCCCATGGGTAATCTATAGTTCCAATATGCGTAATTAGTTTAAGGGGAGAATACTAATTAACTGCTAGTAATCTTTTGTGATCTCATGTTTAGGTCCGTATATTTAGTTCTTTCAGTTTAATTTTTCACAATTGACTCTCAGTCCTGTTGCTAACTGAATTTTACTGTTGTTACTATTGTATTTTTATTTATCACATTGGCTAGGGGGGAGGTTTGGGCCCAATAAAACTAGTTTAACCCCGCCGCAGCAGGTTTGCGCCTGTCCTAAGTCAGGAGATTTATTAAGCCTTTGTGTGTCTTGTCTGTTTTCTAGTTAGTTTATTTTATGTCTATGAGAGTCTAGGATGATGTTTATTTCGCTGAACTGGATTACTCTTTATTAAGGGGTCGACTCCGACCTGCCGTTGGGTGTGGGGTTTCCTCACCGTTCATTGAAGATCTTATGTTGGCTTTGAGTTGTTATTACTCCCCCTTGGGTCGTTGTCTCTTTGACACATTCCCCATTTCCCTTCTTTTGTCTATTCTATAAGGGCTTCTCAGAGGGTCCAATGTTAAACTATGTTCCCTGCTGACCGCCATCTTGGCTAAAGTGTGAACCTAAAAAACTTTTTTATTTGCAGTGGGCACATAAAAACGATTTTGATCAAATTTTGGATTCATTGGCTAAGTAAGGTCAGATGAGAAGATCTTTAAATGTTTTCCCATAGCCTGGGGTCCAAAGTAAATATGAGTTTCCTGCTGTTTGCAATGTTGGATATAGTGCAGACATAAAAACACCTTTTCTGCAAGGGGCCACCCAAGGACTATTAAGGCCAAGTTTGGATCCAATTGGCTCGGTATTTCAGAGGTAAAGATATTTATTAATAAATGATTTTTCAAATAGGGTCAAATGTTGAAACTATGTTCCCTCTTACAGCCTAGTAGATATAGCGAAAACCTTAAAAACAACCTTTTTTGCAGGCCACCAACAAAGGACTATTGTGGCAAAGTTTAATTCAATTTGCTCAGTTGTTTCAGAGAAGAAAATCTTTGAACGTGTTTTCGTTTCCTTTTGGCGCCCATCTTTGATATAGCAATGACCTAAAAACACCTTTTTGCAAGGGACCATCCAAGACCTATTGCGGCCAGGTTTGGTTCAAACTTGCTCAGTAGTTAAAGAGGAGAAGATCTTTGAATGAAAACTTTACGCTAGACGGACAGACGACGGACGGACGGACGGACGACGGACGCAAATAGATGGCAAAAGCTCACGCGTGCATTAGCGATGAGCTAAAAACCGTAATTGTGTTGAAAACCTGTAGAAAAGTTCATAAACTTAATTTCATCATAATTCATTTATGTCAAATTAGCCATATTTGAAATCTAAAAGATTTGAGGGTGAGGGGCAGATTGTTACCCAATGAAAACATTATCAACCGATGCAAAGCAAAGGTTGACAATGATAGTCAAGGGGTAACAATCTGCCCTATCACCCTCCCAGCTATATGTTAATTGTTTTATTATTCTGAATGTTTTTCAATTGCATTCACTAATGAAAATCACTGAAACATGAACAGAGGTAAACAGTATAAAAATTGTCACCCGCTCAGCTATATAACAATTTCTGGGATTGTTACCCTCGCAGCTTTTATAAAAATCTTACATATGATAGATTGACCGATCTAATCAATTTTTGTTTAAGTACATGTAAAATCTTCTAAAGTATAATAAAATGGTTTTAATAATTTTTGGTATAACCAAAATGATATCAGTATTTCTTTTGAAACCTTGAATAGGAGGTTAATGGATCAATTTTATCAGTTCTGGCATTCTTCAGTACAAAATTCTGAGAAATTGTGTATTTACAAGGTAATAAAGACAGAATTTGTTTTTGAAGATTATTTGTCTCATTTTATAAATGTTAAATTATTGTCTCAACTTAGATTTGGTATGCTGAAATTAGATATTGAAATAGGTAGATATAATAACCTGAGTAGAAGTGATAGAATATGTAATTGTTGCAATATGAATAGAATTGAGGACGAATACCACTTTATTTTAGTTTGTCCTGCATACCGTCAGATAAGGTTAAATTGTTTTCCACGTTACTATTGTTCATGGCCAAATATTGATAAGTTGTACCGTCTTTTAAGTATGACTTCAAAAAAGTATGTAGTCAATATTGTTAATTATATACGAGAAAGTTTGGTAATTCGAACTCATATATTATCTGTATTCCTTTTGCTCTCTGCAAAATTTACATTTAACATTCATTATTATTATGTCATGTTGCTTGATATAAGTATTATTATTGTACTTGCGATGGCTTATTATGCTGATGCAATAAAGTATTTGAATTTGAATTTAATTTAGAAATCATAAACTTAGTTTTATTATTATCACTTACAAATGTAATCAGTATGCAATTATTTGTTATTAAATTCGGGTAACTTGAAGGACTTGTAACAGTAACATAAACTTATTATAAGCCTCATTAATACTAATTACTGCAAGATAGTTATCCAGGATTTGCATGTCCTTTTTATAACTAATTCAGATGATTAAATGTTGTTATGAATAATTAAATACCATATCCACTGTATATTAGGTTTCTGAAGATATATATTGCGACAATTATGTCATTTCATTGTAGATAAAATCAAAACATTTGGAGGACTATAAACCAAATATGCCCAAAAGAACAAACAGCCAATATGATCTCAATTCAAAAGCCAAAGTCAGCTAAGGACAGAGCTTTGCACGATGGAGTTATTTCTTAATTTAATCAAAATCAAAAGTTGAGATTTTCTAAGTTAAAAAGCAGTTTTTGGGGTTACACCAAAGTACTTAAGCTCTCGTCCAAGTTAACTCGGAGAGCAGTCTTGACTACAGGCCTAGGTCTTACTTTGATTAGACAATCCTAGAATCACGACTTTTCTTGTTATAAACAATGGAAGGATGTGGAGTAGATGCACATGATACAAAGTATATATGTATAAGTATTCAGTAAAATTACAAGTTTCGTTATTGCGGGTATTGATAGCATATTGGATGTAGAAATAACAAAAATATCGAAATTACTGTAAATTTAATTCCTGCATATGACCATTTCGACAACTAATGTCTCATCAGTGCAGATAAAATCAAAATGTCACCTTTGCATATGTTTAAGTCATATTACAGAAAGCTTCATGATTGCGGGCATCGGTATTAAACATATAAAAAATTTATATCAAGTGTCTCTTCTGCCCAATTTTTGTTGTTAAGCAACAGGAAAACTCGTTATTGGAGGCATCGATATATCTTCGAATGTAGAATTTATTTTCTTTATGCATATGTTCTTAGTCAAATTAAATTAAGTTCATGGATATCATATCAATTGCAGAAAAGTTCCCTTTCGCCATATGCTTTTCGAGTTCATGGAATCTTCAGACATCTTGCGGGCATTGATTTTGTTGTAAACATATTTATTATTTCATTTATACAATATGATACAAAGGTAAATATTCCATTCTTTATCAGATATCAACAAATAATTCATTTTTGTTATTTCAGTCGAATTTTTACAAACATTAATTCAATGATAGCATATAAAAAGATATGCCTGAGTTTTAAACAATTTTTTTTTCAAATTTGGAATAGAAGTTTGGGGGTAATGAGGAAACTTGAGGAAGGTAAGAGAAATAGGTAATATGGGGAAATAAATTTATATTGCATTTGGGCTATATAATCTGGCAGAGTATGCCGAGTTGAAAAACCATATCACCAAGCCGCACCTTGACCAGTTACCTCTTTGAAAGTTAAGCTTGATCGGTTAGTCTGTGAAAATATGGTTTTACACATAACACTTATATTTTCCAAAGATATATAGATGTATAGATGTATTCACGTGTCACTTACTAAAATCCAATCAAGTACCTTGAAAGCAACCATTACAATATATGGTAAGTAACATCTTTGTTTCTGGAACACTGGTAAGTGCCTGCGTATGCTTTTCAGCAATTTTACGCCCGGCTGTATCCCCACATTTATGTTCACTTCATCCAAGGCATACAGTCATAATTATACAAAAGCACATTGGCTTATCGGACTATGTAAATAACAAAATATTGAAGTTACTGTAAATATTTTTTCTGCATATGCGCATTTCGACAACTTATGTCTCTTCAGTGCAGATAAAATCAAAGCAGTTGGAAGTCCATACACCAAAATACGTGTAAAAACTGATAGGGAACAAATAACCAATCAGATCTAAATATGAAAGCCAAAATATGCTAAGGACAGAGCAATGCAAGAGGGATATACTCCTTGGTTTAAAACAAAATTTTTTAAAATTTCGACATTGAAAGTTTCCAAATAAAATCGGTTTTCGGGCCTGCACCGAAGTACTGGCTACTGGGTTGGTGTATACTTTAAGGGAAAGACTTGATGGAAATTTCTGATTCAATATAATTCGGTCTGATTTACTAAGAAAATATCGATATCATTGAAAGAAAATACGAAAATGTGTAGGTTCTTTGAAGAGTAAGGCCTACAGCCCTGTATTCAATGCCGACTATGAAGTCATCCGTAATCAGTGAATAAATAAAAACCACTGTGGAAACCGAAAAGTCTAATCCCGGTAGACTTTTCAATTTGGTATAATACGTATTTGTGAGTGTTTGGGTTGCAGCTGGCCTTTGATAACTAGAATTTCAGAGAACAGATGGGTCGAAGTGAAAAATCTTTAAACTCTCTGGAAAGTGCCGTAATGGATAATTTGATCCCAAAATTAATTAAATAAATACCTGACAATGACTCGACATTATTGAACATTTTTGTAAAATCTAATGCATCGAAAGTTAAACATCAACAAAGGAAATGTTAAAGTAATGGTATTAATCCTAGTTCTTGATACAAAATAAGACAAGGTCCAATCCTGAACCAAAATCGATGTCCAATCCTGCACAATTCTGGTAAAAAAGTAACAATTCCAATCCGGCACATAAACAAATATTTATGTAAGAATGACACATAGATAAACAAATCCGGTCAAAGTGAATAGAGCTTGATATAAAGATTTGATGTAGGTCCCTTTTTACAACAATTTGGGTCATAAAATATGTGAAAATAGGTAACTACACACCATCACCCGCTTCAAACTTAATTGCAAAGATACCATGGTGTTTCATCGAAGAATAAATATTCAAATGTACATACTAGCGATGTCAGAAACAGACAATAATCTGAGCAAGACTTCCTTGATCACAAGAGTATTTTATTTTATTCAAAGAACATCATATACACAAAGAAAATGAGCATTTCTTCGTGCCTACCCGTTTTCGACAAATATTGTCCACCATCTTGTTTTGTCAAATCCTGCACACGTATACGACAGTGAATATTATGCATCTTCAATTGGAACTAATTATTGGTGTAGAATCTTTTCTCTAAAAACAATTTGTTATTTAAATCTGCGAATATAGTATCTTTATATTTTCAACAGAAAACAGTTTGAAAATATTTCCATGGAAACTGTTGCAGAATATATTAACAAACAATGTATTACTTTTCAAATAGAATATACCAGAAAACAAACTTTGTAATTATTGTAAAACTAAAAACAATTACGAAAACTGTTTTTGTATTTGTAAGCGGTTAAGGGATTTTGGGTTAAAATAGCAAAAATCTTGAAAAATGTTTCAACTATTTCTTAAAAACGTTAGTCTTTAAGTATTTAAAAAGTATACTGAGCGCCAATGAAAACGCAACACCTGATATTTATGTCTTAGAAATCTTCTATGTCGTGTAAAGAAATTTTCTTTGCTAAATTACTAAGCCAAGTGTCTGCTTAAAATGTTGCATCAATGCATTTTAGTCCACTCTTGAAAATTTGTCACAGCATCAACGTTTGATTCAGTGGTCAAAATCAAAATTTCCAAAGTGTCTGAACATTTCAAACATAAAGAAAAAATGCCTAATTCTTTAAAGTCTGAGTTCCAATTTTGTCAAGAAGTTGTTAAGAGTTGAAATTTGTCAAAATTGGCAATGTTTTGAATTTTTGGTTAAAAACACGATTTTTGAGAATTTCAATTCTAAACATTAAACATTTGCACAAATGTTCCCAAAAGATTCCTTGAGAAGCTGAAAAAATTTCAAATTGATTCATCGGGGTTCACAGAAGATAAACGTTTAAGTAATGTCTGATAATTGAAAAAAGAAGGCATTTTGAGCATTTTGAGAAACAACTCAGGGAATGTTTAAAGCCCCTATCAGTCATGGATTAAATGAAAACCGGTCCCAAAACTTTGAGATGGGAACATGTTTTCACGGGGTTAAGCTCTGTAGTGAACAATAAAGAAAACCAATCGTAAATTCGCGCAAAAACCCCATTCTTGTGAATTTCATGCCATGTATTGCGGGTGGTGTGGTTTCAAAAATCAGTCATTCGGATTTTTTTTTAAACCTGTGTAATAACAAGTAAATTGACAGTTATATTTGTTGAAAATTGTTATTTGTACGAAGAAAATTAAAAAAAAGATTAAGTGTTGCGTTTTCATTGGCACTCAGTATACATTCAGAACAGGACAGCAATTATTTTTTTCTTCAGAGCAGATCAGCAATGAAATCTATATTTTTTTTATTAAACCCTCGCTTCAAAAGGTCTGGGGTATATAGGATTCCTGTTGTCCGTCACACTTTTTTTCAAGATGATAACTTGAATTTGCTTTGAAGAAAAGTCTTTATATTATAAGACAATGTTTATATTTATAAAATACAGGTTAAATTTGATTTTCACCGTTATGGGATTTTTCATTCCAGAGTTATCACCCTTGATTAAGCAGGGATGGTTATCACGTGACTAACTTCGGATACAGTAAACATTTTGACAGTAAAAATATGACCGCTTCAGCCCTAGTTTTTGTACTTTACTCTCTTTTAAGGGCATTGTATTACATTCTTACAAGTCTACGGAATACGGACTGCTTAGAAGTGTAAGAAAACATCTTTTTCCTCTCTGGATATTTTGTAATCATGCCAAACACTTCAGCAAATGTACAAATCAAAGTAGGATGCAGTCAACATCTATTAGTTCTTTTTACGAATTTCGACTTTTATCTCCATACAATCAGTATGGTCTTTGCTTTAAAATGATGCCAAATTATTAAATTTTCTGACCCAAATATTTTCTTTCTCAAAAATACCAGAACTTACGGGTATTTATAGAATATCAAGAAATGATATAGTGGATTCGGATATATATCCTTTCGTAAAGTTTGATTTTCTTTTTTTTGCAGAAAATGCTCTAGAGATAGTCGAGTAGCTTGTAATTTTTGTATAAAGACGCATAATATTATATGAATTCATATGACTGAAGCTAGGAGAACAAAAGGCAGAAACACACTCTATAATTTTTCGGTTATATGGCACAGCTAGAAACGCTGTATAGGCGAAGTAGAAAATTAGCAAGCATAATAATCATTTTTGTATATTTAGGATAAATCAATATATAAAATCATGAATTTCTGTGTATTAAAGAAGGGCTCACCTGGATCATAGGTTTCAAATATTCAATAGGTCATAGGATTCTTTGCCACCCTGGATAAGCAATAAACATAACTGACACATTTCTTCGGGAGACCATCTTAGAACCTTGGTGGCTAAGTATAATTTCAAATGAATTCGTGGTTTCAGATAAGATCTTTAAAAACATTTTAAAAGGGTCGATTTTTTTTAGATATTCCCCGCTTGTGGCCATCTTTGATTTCATGCGGATAAACCGGAACATATGTTAAAGGGGACTAGGCATGATTCTAAAAAGTCTTTTTGGTTTCAGAGGCGAATATTCTTGAATGTTCACAAAGGTTCCAATCTTTAACCATGTAAAACTTGCAGCCATCTGCCATCTTGGGTGACAATAAAATGACTGTACCAGACACAATTTAAAAGGGTTGAAAGTTCTAAGAAGTAATTTTCCAGTTGGCTGATGAGTTTCAGGGGAGAAGATCTTTGATTAAAAAAAATGCCGAAATTGCATATAAGACAGTAAATTTCGTTATGCTGTAGACGTGTTTTGAATTAGTTTTTCCATTGGTACAATGGTTAATATATCCCTGCTTTAAAAACAGTAAATTTAATTATGCTGTACACGTGTTTTGAATTAACCCGAATAATCCAGTCGTTATATTCCACTCACTGCCATCGCTACATTAACGCCTGAATGCATGTACTACCAAAACGCGTCAATCGGATGTCGTATATCGCTATGAATTGTGGGAGAAATATCGTCTCTTCACTCTGTATCATAACCCGGGTTGCATTTTTACGCTGGTGTGAAAAAGAATATTACACAACATTTACACAGCAGGTGTTCCATATAAGGTTGAAATCAGCAATCAGCGAAAACAAATTTTTTAAGAAGATTTTTATTTATTTTTTTATGCAAAATTGTGCTCACATTTTATTTGTTCATTGGTTTGACCATATATTTTATTTTAAACAATATTTTATTCAGTATATAATATCTGAATGGGATTAGGCAGCAGGCAAAGCCTATATAAGCCTTCTCCCTAAATACAAGGTACATATTAATACACATATTACAAAAACATAGCATATACAAAAATGTAAATTACAACACATTAAGTTAATTATAGTTAATATCTTAATAAAGGAAACAATATAACGGTTAATATATATCTTTGAATATAGATTATTAAATTCTGTCTGTAGACTGACAGTCTTGTGGAGCTGCAAAGTCAGAGGCTTAAAACATGCTCTGCAGCTCTACAAGACTAGTGATTCTCCAAACAGATATCCTTGTATTAAATTTTATATTTTTCTATTTTTCAGGAGCCCCGAGGATGTAGTGGGGCGTTTTGTCTGGATTGATATACTTGATGAGNTTTTTATGCAAAATTGTGCTCACATTTTATTTGTTCATTGGTTTGACCATATACTTGCATATTCTAGAAGTTCAATAAACAGATAATAAATTAACAATTAACATCTTTAATTAGTTTTCATCAAAATGTGCATTTATTTAGTACAGAAAATAACCGGGGAAAGTTTTAAAACAAACAATTAAAGCATGAAAGAATTTAATGTTTTAGTCTATTGAATGCTGTCAATATACTTTCTTGCAATGGAGTATTTCAAGTAACTGGAACCGAATACACAATATAACTTGACAAGATTAAGTCACGTTTGAACGTTGTCAAATATTTTAATATTAACATGATTAACTGACTTCTTATGAAAATTCAACTGACTTCTTATGAAAATTCAACTGACTTCTTATGAAAATTCAAACCATGTAATTCTCTTTCCTGCATAACGTGCATCCTTTTTTTTATAAATTATTTAAAAAGAATAGACTGAAAATCATCACGTTTCAAAAATATTAACTTTAATTTTTTATTAAATTTTGACGACTTTTATGAAAAATTTATTTGCTTGATGGAACATATAAACTGGCTTTCAATTTGTTGATTCGCTGATATATTTTGTACAAAGTAATATACCTAATACACATAATTCACATTTGATAACCTGGAGTACAAATATTTTATATATTATGTTCGTAATTATTTTTCCATCCGGATGACACATGTTCCCGCTATGTTTACTGATGACTTTAATCAATTACATAATTACACAAGATACGACTTTTGTTTACACGATTTATTTTTAAATTGACCAGAAATCGCTTTGCGCAGTCTCAAAACTTTGGTGACATTTCATTGGTCGACCTCTCCTGTCAGGAGCTGACGCGTCCAATGAACATCGTGTCTTCAAGCCATCGTAGAAGGAGAGAATCGGATACGGAGATGGCTTGAATTATTCGAGTTAGTTTTGAATTAGTTTTTCCATTGGTACAATAGTAAAAATATCCCTGCTGGTTTACATTATGTGTGGTACATATGTAATCGGATTTGCAAGACCATAAAAGAGAACACCACAAGGAATATTGTCACCAATTTTAGTTATTTTATTTCCGCTGTCGACCACCTTAATTTGGGTACGGATTTGCCGGAAACATTTTCAAAATATAACACACAGGAAATGTTATTAATAACAGATTTTTTTTTTCAATTGCTCTAGAGTTTCAGCGGAGATCGTTAAAAGAAAAAGTTAATGACGTTTGGACGGATAGACGACGGACGCCAAATAATAGTAGAAACTCAGAAACCCGGCAACAGCACACTGAGGTTGAAAGAAACACAATTTATATTGATAAGAACTGCATTTACTCATAAAAAACCATTGAGAAGACATTGGTTCAAACATTACGGGTATCAATACTTCGCGCATGTTTTCCATTTTAGTTCACCTATCATAATGGTCAGTGTGATTCATTATGATATAATCACACATGGACTGTCCTCTTCCATTACTGATCCATTATAATCAAAGAATAATCTTCAGCCCGGAACATTATTTTACAAAGAACCTTATAGGAAAACATGTTTTGACCATATCTTTTACTACTTTTGGATTATGGATTTGATTATAATGCTGCTGATGAGAGGTTACTCCTTGAAACACGTGTAAGCATAACGAAATTTACTGTTTTTTGATGCAACTTTAGATTTTTTTTTGTATTTTGAACCATTGGGCCGATGCCATTGCTGGTGGACCAGAGGGCCCCAAGGGTATTCACCAGCCCGATAGTCAGACTTGTCTGACATGAAAATTTTACTTTGCGTTTTATAGAAATTAACTGTTTTATCCAAATTCTAACAACTTATAAAATACTGAGGCTTCATTCCGTGTATGACACTCGGTAGATGTCCTTGGGGCTGGGTTGGGCCTACTATTTCGATATTTTTGGAAAAGAGTACTTTTTTTTTACTATTTTGGGATTATGGATTTCCATATTATTTGATTCTAATGCTGTTAATGAGAGATTACTCCTTGAAACACATGACAACATAACGAAATTTACTGTTTTTTTATGCAACTTGGGTATTTTTGTACTCTTAGTATGGAGGGTCCTTAGGAAAGATAAATAAACTATTAGTAATTTGTTTTGCGAGTATGGAATTCTCAGCTTGTATTGCATCGAGTGCGAAGCACGAGATGCAATACGAGCTGAGAAATCCATCCGAGCAAAACAAATTACTAATAGTATTTTTATCGCTAATTTTGTTATTAATATATACAGATATATGTTTCTTTTTCTATTGAAATATTTTTTTTAGGTAAAACATGTAATTTATAGTTAAATGTAACGCTTTTTTGATAGGATTATTTTTTTCACGAAACATCACGCGACGTCATATTAATACGCTGTTGCTAACGTTCCATAGAGATTGACGATAATATGTTCATATCAGCGCAGTGCAGTGATAATAGAATTATCGTCGCTCCGGAACAATTGAAAATCAAGCAAATTAGCGATAAATACGTTTTCTTTTGCGATCCGACAACATTTAATGCCATAATCGGGGAACAAAGTTTAACATTGCAACCAATATGAAATATTTTACACTATTGAAGCAAACGAAACCAAGCTGTACTCAAATGATGAATTCAGGTTAAGGTTTTACAGATATTGCTTATGTCGTTCTTATATGGCAACAAACACGGCTACCATATCGACACATAGTTTAACATAGGCAACATCGTGTCCCCTGAAACTAAGAATTATAATTTGTTGAGACTTTATTTTCTAAATATGTATGTAAAGAGCCCATTAAATACAAATATTTGTTAGTTCTTTATATTAGCATTCGCTCAGAAACAATTTATCAGGAAAGTGGTGAAGGATTAGCTTCTGATTTCAGTTTTCAAAAAAAAAAGGACTTACGATATTACTTTTTAATCTTAAGACACCGTCACTCTAGTGTTCTAGCCAGTGTGTGACAACGTTCAAGAATGTTCGTAATAACATTGGTACACGATGAAATTGCAGAAATTCTTCTCTTGAACGCATTCACGACCTACAACGCACGGAAAACTAATCTATAACTTGTAACAAAACGTATAACAGCGTATGATGACGTTTCATAGGCGTTTTACTAGCATACTTGACACATACCGCATCCACAACGGTCTTCTTGTATTAATAGAACGTCTGCATAGCGTTTTGACGATCTTTCGTCAGATCAGTTAGAAATTCTCCACCCAACTATCATTTGAAAAGGTTGAAATATTCTCACACGTCAGCACACGTTGGCGCTGTGCGTTATAATATGACAGGGTCATAACGTTATACTAGCAACATACAACGCATAACTTATCTGCAGCGCTAACAAAATGTGTAACAGGGTACGGCAACGTTTCAAAACTCGCGGCGTCCACTAGCCTACTTGGCGTGTACAAAGCCTACTTGGTGTATACAAAAAACGGCCTTTTAACATACATTATTCTCACACGCCTGCAAACGCTGGCCCTATGCTTTATGGTGTGACATAATAATGTTTTGTTGTTCAATTTTACTAGTGGCGGTTTGTTTTTCTGGACCAGAAGAGCGTTTTCTTAAATATACAACAAACAACACTAGAATTAAAGAAATAGTGTGTTGACTATATCCGGGTTATAATTTGATGTTGACTGTATCATTTCATGATATTCTATAAATACTAGCAAGTTCTGATAATTTTTCTGAAGAAAACATTTAGGTCAGGAAATTCACTCATTTAACATCATTTTTAAGTAAAGCCCATACTGATTGTATGGAGAAAAAAGTCGAAATACGTAAAAAAAGAACTAATAAATGTTGACTGTATCCTACTTTGATTTTTACATTTGTTGAAGTGTTTGGCATAATTACAACCTATCCAGAGAGGACAAAGATGTTTTCTTACACTTCTAACCAGTCCATATTCCGTAGACGTGTTAGAATTTAATACAATTCCCTGAGAAGAGAGTAATGTACGAAAACTATGGCTGAAGCGGTCAAATTTTCACTGTCGAAATGTTTACTATATCCGACGTTAGTCACGTGATTGCCAAAATATGTAAATTGTATGGTTTCCAGATGATAACTTGTGTTTGCTTTGAGGGGAAGTTTTAATATTTTGGGACAATGTTACTAATTCAAAAATACAGGTCTAGGTCGATTTTTACTAATCAACAAGAAAAGAATATAGAGTAAATGCAAATGAGACAAAGTCTCGATAAATTCATGATTAACCCTAGCAGTCTCGGGAAAAACCCTTTTATTGTTGTTCTTCATCTTGAAATCACCATGAGCCAGTGAGTTTGTATTTTTGATTTCATAGTCAACGGAAATTATGTCCTTGACTACAGTAGTTGTAGTTGTCGGTAACTGGAGCATTTCTAGGACAGTACCCGTGTGTATTCATATTTCATGTACTTCATTGTAAGGATACTCGATTTGATAAGTTGGATTTTTTTCTGGTTTGATTAGTACTGTGAGTCTTTTGTGTATTTATATTTAGCCATTCACCACACAAAGGGGAGTTTGGGTACAAGAAAACAAGATTAACCCCACTGCATTTTTGCTCCCGTCCCTAGTCAGGAATATAATAGTTATTGATTTATCCTTGTCTTCTTCTAAAATTTTAGCTTCCTGATATTTGGGTTATTGTATGTGGTTTGTTATTATTTATTTATTCACTTTTTACTTTTTGGGACCATTTAGGGCTTGCTATATGGTATGAGGTTCTCACTGTGTTGAAGACCTTACGATGACCCCTAAATGCTTTGTTTTGGGTCATTTTAACTTGGAGACTAGATGTTGTCTCCTTGACATTTACCTCATTTCCTTTCTTTTTCATATTTGTGTTTTTGTTCACATTTTAACCGTGATTACAATTTGGGTGTCAGAGTTGTAGCCCTAAAATTGAGCAAACTGTAAATGTTATGGTTTTCTTCAATTTACAGAAATTGTTTACTTTTCATAAAATACAGTTCGATTTTCACCGTCATCGAATTTCGTGTTCTATAGTTATTGCTCTTGAATTACACAAAAGTAGTAAAAATCTGGAAATTTCATGATTTCCAAATGAAAACTTGAGTTTGCCTCGAAGGAACGTATTTGATAACTTGAATTATGAAATACAGGTCAAGATTGATTTTCATTGTGATTGGATTTTGTGTGCCAGAGGTATTACCCGTGAATTATACAAAATCTCAATATTGTATAGTTTCCAGATGATAACTTCGGTGTGTTTTAAGCTCGCCGGGACGAATGTCCGGAGAGCTATTGTCATCACCCCGGCGTCAGCGTCGGCGTCGTCGGCGTCAGCAAAACTTTAACCTGGCTTGTGGAATGGAGACCTGAAGAACTAGGATGTTGATATTTGGTATGTGGCATCCTTGTGATGAGAGCTTTCTTTTGGTACCATACTTGTAGACATTTTGACCTTGACCTTGCCATTAGGGCAATTTTTAAAAAACTTTAACCTTGCCTCTAGAAGGTAGGCTTTTAGTGGTAGGGAGTTCATATTTGGGGCGTAGCTTCCTTATCAGGAGAGCTTTGTAAAGGAACCATATTTGTAGACATTTTGACCTTGACCTTGCCCTTAGGGCAATTTTTGAAAAACTTTAGCCTTGCTTCTAGAGGGTAGGCTTTTAGTGGTAGGGTGTTCATATTTGGTATGTAACTTCCTTATGATGAAACCTTTCTAAAGGTTCCATATTTGAAGACATTTTGACCTTGACCTTACCTTTAGGGCAATTTTTAAAAAAACTTTAACCTTGCCTCTAGAAGGCAGGCTTTTAGTGGTAGGGTGTTCATATTTGGTATGTAACTTCCTTATGATGAGAGCTTTCTAGTGGTGCCGTATTTGTAGACATTTTGACCTTGACCTTGCTCTTAAGGCAATTTTTAAAAAAACTTTAACCTTGCTTCTAGAAGTTAGGCTTTTATTGGTAGGGTGTTCATATTGGGTATGTAACTTTCTTATGATGAGACCTTTCTAATGGTACCATATTTGTAGATATTTTGACCTTGACCTTGCCCTTAGGGCAAATTTAAAAAAACTTTAACCTTGCCTCTAGAAGGTAGGCTTTTAGTGGTAAGGAGTTCATATTTGGTATGTAACTTCCTTATCTGGAGAGCTTTGTTTTGGTACCATATTGTTAGACATTTGGACCTTGACCTTGCCCTTAGGGCAATTTTTGAAACACTTTAACCTTGCTTCTAGAGGGTAGGCTTTTAGTGGTAGGGTGTTCATATTTATTATGTAACTTCCTTATGATGAGACCTTTCTAAAGGTACCATATTTGAAGACATTTTGACCTTGACCTTGCCCTTAGGGCAATTTTTAAAAAAACTTTAACCTTGCCTCTAGAAGGTAGGCTTTAGTGGTAGGGAGTTCATATTTGGTATGTAACTTCCTTATGAGGAGGGCTTTCTAAAGGTACCATATTTGTAGACATTTTGACCTTGACCTTGCCCTGAGGGTATTTTTTTAAAAACTTTAACTTCACTTCTAGAATTAAGTTGCTTAGTGGTAGGGTGTTCATATTTGGTATGATACGTTCTTTTGATGAGAGCTTTCTAATGGTACCATATTTGTAGACATTTTGACCTTGACCTTGCCCTGAGGGCAATTTTTTAAAAACTTTTTACTTTGCTTCTAGAATTAAGTTGTTTAGTGATAGGGTGTTTAAATTTGATATGTAACTTTCTTGTCAAGAAAGCTTTTTATTACTTTCGAATTTATTGTGCATTGAAGTTACTGGAATCCCCGGCGAGCTATGTTATCTCCTGACAATTCTTGTTTAAGTTTTAGAGAAATATCCTGTTGCACTTCATTAAAAACATATATATTCAACCATTAAATGTTTTGGAGTGTTGGAAGATACCTTTTTTAGATACAATTTTCGTAAAGAATGAATCTGCAAAACTTCCCTTTACTCCCTCTCCCCATCAAGTTTTTCCCATCCTCATTCATGATACTGTATAGACTTCCTTACAATTTCACAAGAGAAGGAATTACACCAGATTGAGATGAAGCCTGTCAGGGTAAAACACAATTTTCAATATTGTGACAAAAACATCTACATCCACTGTGTGATGTAGTAATGGAGATCAGCTTTCTTGATTTATTTAGCCTAAGTAATGTAAGATGGCCATTTTTAGAATGCAGCAGGAAAAGTTCTACAATATATAAAAAAGTGTGGTAATAGATCAATAATAAGTTGTATTAAGTAAATCATCAGATACTGTCAAACATCTACAGTTCATGAAAATTGGCTGTTTCACCAGCAATCCTTATTTGGTAAAGTTCATATTTTTAATTTTAATTATGCTTTTTAGCTCGCCGGGACGAATGTCCGGAGAGCTATTGTCATCACCGCGGCGTCGGCGTCGTCGGCGTCGTCAGCAAAACTTTAACCTGGCCTGTGGAATGGAGACCTGAAGAACTATTATGTTGATATTTGGTATATGACATCCTTGTGATGAGAGCTTTCTTTTGGTACCATACTTGTAGACATTTTGACCTAGACCATGCCCTTAGGGCAATTTTTAAAAAACTTTAACCTTGCTTCTAGAAGGTAGGCTTTTAGTGGTAGGGTGTTGATATTTGGTATGTAACTTCCTTATGATGAGAGCTTTCTTGTGG
>MJUU01005889.1:0-27145 GCA_002080025.1 Modiolus philippinarum | reverse complement strand
GAGCTTGAAAGATGAAACTTATGTTAAAACAAAAATACAATAATTTTTCGGGTGTACTATAAAAGTGGCCCTATACTGTCTATGCGTGCAGGTTATGTTAGTGTTAACATGTTTTATTTTGAAGAGGGGACATAGAAGGACTGAAAAAAAAACAGTCTGGTTCGGAAGTGGGGGGGATGCACGGAAAGTGTTTCCAGCCCACGGACTATATGTCTCAAAGGTTTTTTTAATAAAATTCTACAGTTTTTCATTCACAACAAAGATTAGATAGAGAAGCTTACAAACAATCGACTCTTACATAGGCTCAGATTTAGATAACTGGTGGATAAGAAATAAAAAGAGGTAAAAAGTGAAGACAGGATCTGTATTCGGGTACAGGGGGTATATGTTCAGGGCAAAGAGGTCTTGTTGATTTTCGGAACGTTTACTTTGCACTAGATAATTTTGAACTGATTTAAACATCACAGTGATTTGTGCATCAGACGTAGTATTCAATAACCAAATTTCGCTGTAAATCTTATTTTGAATGTACCGACCTCTAAGAATTTGAATCTAAATCGCAGCTTTGCGTGAAATATCTGTTCTTTGCGATTTCTAGATTTAAAGTAATGCAAGACTGGTTTGGAAGTCGAAGTGTTAATATAAGATTTAAATATGTTCAGTGGCGGAAAAAAATTCCATGCGCGTATGGTGGATTGAAGAAAAGTATTTGAATAAAGATATGTTCTAGCATTAATCTGTTGAAAAGCTGCCAAGTTTCTTGTCAGTTAGCTAAGTATTTCATTTAGTCTATTATTAATATTGAACCATTTCGCAGACTAATTATAAATCTCTTCTCAATCGCGAGCATTGACGTTTCAACGATTTCATATCGAATTCCGCAAATGTCACTTTTTTCTTATGCTTTATTCAAACTACAGGAAGTTTCAATGTTGCAGTCAGAACTTTTATATCAAATACAGAAAATGTCCCTTTCGTCATATGTTTTTAGTTTAATAACAGAAAATTTCAAGATGCAGGCATCAATATTCATCGAGTACGGAAAATATACCCTTGGTACATGTTTTTAGCTAACCTGGCTTTGCCAAGGTGAGCATTTGCCATCCGTTATTGTCCGACCGTCGTGGTCGTCCATCGTTAACTATTGATTCAAAGATTTTCTCCAGTGAAACAACTGTCAAACTGGAACCACACTTGGTCACAATAGTCCTTCATTGACCCCTTCAAAGTTTGTGATGTCTATGTTTGTATTTTAACACAGTACCCTTTTTAAATGCAATCAACACTTAGCCAATTGGAAATTAACATTGTCAAAATAGTCTTTTGGTGGTCCCTTTCAAAGTTTGCGATTTTTATGTTCTTGGCTCATGTAAGATGGCTGCCGGGGGGGAGGGGGGTCGTCAATCCAAAACGAATAATCCAAGGACAATGGAAACATCGGAAACAACAAAGAAACACAGACATAACATGAATACGGCACAGAAAAGAAAAATGAAGACACACACACACACACACACACACACACACACACACGCACACACACACACACACACACACACACACACACACAGAGAAAGATGAACAACACGGACCCAATAAAAAAAGCATGTGTTAGATCAGGTGCACCGGTAGAGTAAGCTTTTCCTGCTTCTTATAAGACACCCGCCGTGTTGAACATGTCAAATCCGTTAGTTAGGTCAAATCCGGTAGAGGAAACAACAATTTAGTTTTTAAAGGGAAAGATCCGTTATCATCTGGGAAACAGACATTCCATAGCGGTCCATAGGTTGGTGATGTCGACTGTAAAACTTATGGAAGAATGACTTCAAGTTTTGGGTAACATACCCTTGTTTAAGTAGCCTATTTGTGAGCAACCGGGCTAAGGAAGTCACTGTCTCGACCACATGCCTTGAATAGCGAATAAGCTGGAAGATGTGAACTTCGTATGCCGTTAGGATGTTGCTACAAAGAAAAGGGAATTGAGTATTGGAAAAGTGAAGTCATCGCGTTTGTCGTACAGCGTAGAAGTCTTCCTGTGATGTCAAATTCAAGATGAGGGTCAAGGAAAGAGGCCGATTTGGAAATGTCTGTAGTAGCCTTAATTTCGAGCTCTTTTGGATAGATCAGATGAAGAAAGTCATCAAAGAGAGGGTTTTTTAGTGACAAAAAATTATCTGTATAACGGAAACTAAAATTGAAGGATCGGGCAAGTTTTTTATCTTTATTTTTAAAAAGCCCTTCGATGAATTCAGCCTCAGAAGAGTGGAGAAACAGATCGGCTGTAAGAGTTGCACTATAGGAATTCCGATAGTCTGTTGAAAAACAAGTCCTCAGTACTGGACAAATATATTGTCGATCAGAAACTCTAAATTTTAATCACTTCTTCCTCTGTATATTTTTTCTCCGATTCGGAGTCATTTTTCACAAAGTAGACTTGTTCTCTACATTAGTACCTACAACGATATAACTATATCTTCGTTCACCGTTGTTACATCTTAAAGCATCTAGGAACCTCTTACCATATAGTAAGCCCTTAATGGCCCCCAAAAGGTAAAAAAGTGAATATATCAATGGAAACAAACCACATCCAATAACCCGATTAACTAAAATTTTATAAGAAGACAAGAACAAGCCAATGACCAACATATTCCTGGCTTCGGACAGGCGCAAAAATTGCAGTGGGGTTAAACTCGTTTTCGTGGATCCAAACGGCCCCCTATGTGTGGTAAAAAATAAAAACACAAAAACACTCACAGTAAAAATCAAACTAGAAAGAAGTCCAACTTATCAAGATACATAAATGTTCCCTTTTTATATAATTTTAGTCAAATTACAGGAAGTTTCACAACTGTGGGCATCAATTTCATACTCTTTTTGTATGGTTTTTCATATGGTTTTAGTCAAATAATAGGAAGATTCGTAATTTCGGGCATAGATATCATATCAAATACAGACAATTTCTCTTTTGTCCTCTGCATGTAGTCAAATTGCAGGAAATTAAATTGTTGCTGATAATTTATACAGATGAAGTCCGTTTCCTCATATTTGTTGGTGAAATTACAGAAAATTTCATTCTTGCAGGCTTGATATTACATTAAATGTAGAAAATGTCCAAAATAGCCAAATGGGGGAGTGTTCAGTATGAAGAGCGTGAATTTTATTTCGAATACAGAAAAGTTCTTTTTTGTCATATGTTTTAGGAAAATATCAGGCATTATTTCGGATATACATACGTTACAGTCTCTATCTACAGGTTCTTTTCCTTATTTTGAACGAAAAGTTTTACTTGTTTTATTTTTATTTTATACTTAGACGAATATAGACCAAGATATGTATATCTTTATACTTGAATTCGGAATAAAGTTTTGTAACATTTTTTAACGTTTGCCTAAATTCTATGGGGAATTAAAAAAGTCAATAAAAATAGGGAGTTCTCGCCTCAACTATAAGTGTAGGGTATTCGGGGCTTTGAGCGACAAAACATCTGGGTAATCTATTAAAATAAGAAATATGGATAAGTAAAGAACTTTATAGGAATTTTCACGCCTCTAGCAAGAGTGGGTGATAGCGGTCATAGATTGAACGGGTCAGCTAAGAGCTGTTATGGCTAGAATAATTCAAAGAAGTCATGGGAAAAGCAAGTCAGAAATGTCATGGCTCAGACCAGAACGGTCTTGACTCCAGGCCCATGGCAGGTCCAATCGGTCAGTATTCTACGGCAGACATGATTCGTTATAAGATTTAGAGCAGCGTTAAAACCGACCTGAAATGGCCATACAGCTCATTAAAATTTTTGCAGTTGGAGTAAACATATGTGTTATGGTCTTCTGTTCATTTACTCCATATCCTTTCGTAAAATAATAAATACAGGAGTTTGTTTTAATGCAGTGTTGAGTTGGTAAAACAATTCCCCGTGTTTGCGATGTATGATCTGTATTTTTCCTAGATATGATGTACTTGTACATGAGATTATATCTCATGTGTACACTTTGTTCATAACTTTTATCTAAATTAATATAAATTCTAAAACCCAAGGTTTAACTCCCTCCATCGTAAATTTGTCCTTAGCTCTATTTGATTTTACTGATTAATCTGATTTCGTTTGGTTTCATGCATTTAAAACAGTTTTTGCAGTTGGAGTTTACATATGTTATGGTCTTATGTTCATTTACTCCTTATCCTTTCGTAAAATATTTGATACATGTATTAGGTTAATTTAGAGGAGCTTAATGACTGCTCAAATGGCAAATGAAAGGATATGGAGTAAATACACATGAGACAAATACATGTTAAAAACAAGCGAAGGAACAATGCTTTTATGTTGTTCTTCATATGAAGTCACAATGAGGCCTTCAACAATGAGTTTTGCCAATACCTCATAGTAAGATCAAGACGGCCCCTAGCACCGGTTTGAGCGAAAGTCTCTGCTAATTGTGGAACAACGCTGCATTCTGGTCATGTATGCGGGTTTGTCAACACAAATAAATTAAACTGGCAATGTGCTCTTACAATCACTGTCATCCGTTTCCCGACAAAGGGACTAGTGTCTTAAGCTGGTGGACGATTACAACATATAGACAAACAAAGGTCACTCATCAAGTCGATTGTAAGAAAACTTGGCATTATAAAATATTGAGATGTGGGCACTTTAAACAGGTGGCCAGATTTAAATTTCGAAATTACATTTATAAATGTGAAAATTGAAAGTATGAAAGTATGAAAGTATATCCATATGAGGAATTCTCTCACAAACAAGTACTCTATAACTGAAATAAGTAGAGAGCATACATATCTCGCACGGGAAATTTTTTAACGGACTCCACACTGCAAAAGAGACAAACACCAATCTTAAATAGTGAATGAAAGGATAGGAGTAAATGCACATGAGACAAAGTCTCTACAAATACTTCGTAAAAACTAGCAAGGGAAACAACGCTTTTATTGTTGTTCTTCATCTTGAAGTCACCATGATGTCTTCAACAATGACCTTTGCTATCTGAAGCTCTGCTACCTGAACGTTATGATTCTTTCAACAATGAGCTTTGCTTTCTGAAGCTTTGCTATGTTCTTCATCTTGAAGTCACAATGAGGCCTTTAACAAAGTTACTTTCATGATAGTTTATCCCTGCACCTCATTGTTCTTGCTACTGGGTTTAAGAATATACCTGGATGACAAAATTCCACAAGCAGAAGCATCGACCCAGTGAAATTGAATAATTTAAATACCGAAGTTACTATAAAAGGTTTTTTTTCAGATGGTCATCTCGACAACTAACGTGTCTTCAGTAGTGAAGAAAGCAAACATGTAGATAACATAGATAACATAGAAAATACACAACTAAAATATCAAACAACCACTTACAAAAATGCAATAAACACGAACATATACGGATAACATCTGATTAAAGGAGGACATATAAACAGAATAAACAGGTAAAAATAAAAATTAGCAGTGAAAGTGTCCAGATATCTCCAAGTCTATCTTAAGGTACTTTAATGATTTAAACTTTGAACTTATGTGGCATCATAACGTTCAGATATTGCTTTGTTCTAAATGAGTATCAAATATTCTATGATTATATATTTATTCATTATCAATAATTATAATTAGCTGAATATTCATATGATCATGTAAAAATTTTCTCTGAATTACTATTTTCTTATACATTTCTACCCTTAAACATTGGCAAGTTTCATTTATTACAACCAATAAAAAAAACCCTTATTTATTGCAATGTTATTATATAGAATTATATTTACCTTGTATAATGACGAATATCTGGCTCACAAAAAACAGTGTTAAATACACGAGCTTAGCTGAATGTTTCATATTTGATCGAAACATGTGAATGGTCCTCGCAAAAGTTTTATTCGTGATTTCTAGTAATTATTCCCCAGTCCTACCGATCAAATATGTGGTTTGAGCTTATCAAATTTTTAGATTTTAATAATTTAAGTGTTTTTTGCATAATATTGAATGATGAAAATGGTATCATGGCAAATAATCATACCATCAACTTTTTAAAATCACATTATATTTGGCTTTTCAATAACGCATTGATATTTACAAATTCAAAAATATCATTATATTTTTTTCTATATATATATATATGTCGTATATAATTGTTTATCCCTTGGGATCTTCTACAATTAGATTCATGCGCCAATTAGTAATAATCGTAGCTATGTTGGAAAATTAATACTTTTGTAACGTGTACTTCAGTTTCCACTTTTCTTTGTGCATCAGAATAAATTAGAATTAAATGGTATGGGTACAACATGGAGAAACAAATGAACTTTTATCATAACATCTTCAGCCATGTAGATACATGTACAGCATGTTGCAGACATAACATGTCTTCCAAGTTATCTTTGGGAGCAAACATGAGAATAGTACTAAGTTAACTTGAAGTTAACTTGGAGCAGTCATAGGATCCCGACTGCTCTGGACTGTCAAAGAGCCTTTACTGCTCTGACCAGATATAGAGCCCTAATCGCTCTAAAGTGTCAGAGAATCTTGACTGCTCTGACTTGTCATTCAGCCCTGACTGCTCTGACTTGTCATAGAGCCCTGACTGCTCTGACCAGTCGTAGAGCCCTGACCGCTCTTACTTGTCATAGAATCTTGATTAGTCTGACCAGCCATAGAGCCCTGACCGCTGTAAAATGTCATACAGCGATGAAAATTTTCACCATTAACAAAATAGCGATCATCGTAAGAATCGTGTATAATATCTTGCAAACCACGTGCGTTCATCGTGTTCGTTCAACCTGTATCGTGTAATTAACCAATTCCGTTCATTGCGTGTATCGTGTAACGGGCAGTTACTCGTCTCAATTCAAATCCGCATTCTATAGATGCATTAGCCTACTTTCTGCACACCACATCTTATTTGATCTTTATTTTTTAAAACGCTAAAACAGCTTAGCAAATTTTACAACAACAAAAAATTAAGTAAATATATGGAGCACTACATAGGTTTTTAGATATATATTGGTAAAATGACAATAACGTGCACAAAATATTTTGTGTGATATTTCTGTCAGGTTTTCAATATTCACATTCACATTCCAACTAGCATTTAAATAACAAAATACCGAAGTTACTATGAATTTAGATTCTGCATATGCGTATTTCGACAACTAATGTCTCTTCAGTGCATATCAAAACCAAACATTTGGAAACCCATAAACCGAAATATGTTTAAAATCTGATGGAAGAGAACAAATTACCAATCAGCTCTAAAAGGGAGGCCAAATCCAGCTAAGGACAGAGCCATGCAGAAGGGAGATACTCCTTAGGTTTAAAAAAAAATTCCTAAATTTAGAGATTGCAAGTTTTTAAATAAAATCAATTTTCGGGCAAGCACCGAAGTACTTGCTACTGGGTTGGTGAATACCATCAGGGAATAACAGTCCACTAGCAATAGAATCAACCCAGTGGAATTAAATAACAAAATACTGAAGTTACTTTGAATTTATATTCTGCATATGCACAGTAACTTCGGTATTTAGTTTTTTGTTACCACTGGGTCGATGCCACTGCTGGTGGACTGTTAGTCCCCGAGGGTATTCACCAGCCCAGTAGTCAGTACTTCGGTGCTGACCCGAAAGCCGATTATTTTTGGAACCTTACAATATCTAAATGTTTGTACATTTTGCTGAAAACTAAGGAGTATCTCCCTCATGCAAAGCTCTGTCCTTAGCTGATTTTGGTTTTACATTTCGATCATATTGGTTATTTGTTCTCTCTCAGTTTTTAAATATCATTGAAATTATGGTCTTCCAAGCACTTAAATTCTATCTGCACTGAAGAGACATAAGTCGTCGAAATGCACATATGCAGAAAGTAAATTCACAGTAACTTCGGTATTTAGTTATTCGAATTTATGTCTCTGGGGTGTAGATCAAAATCAAAACATTTGGAAATCCATAAACCAATTTTTTTTATAAACTTATAGAAGAAAACAAATAACCGATAAGATCTAAAAAGGAAGACCAAATCCAGCTAAGGACAGAGCACGCGGGAGGGTGATACTCCTTATGTTTAACAAAATTTTCCTAAATTTAGAGATTGCAAGTTTTAAATAAAATCGGTAATCATGCCAGCACCGAAGTACTTGCTGCTAGGTAGGCGAATGCCCTCGTAGACTAACAGTCCCTAGCAGTGGCATCAGCCCAGTGGTCATAAATAACAAAATACCGAAGTTACTGTTAATTTAGATTCTGCATATGCGCATTTCGACAACTAATGTTTCTTTAGTGCAGATCAAAATCAAAACATTTGGAAATCCATAAACCGAAATATGTTTAAAATCAAATCTGATAGAGAACAAATTACCAATTATATCTGAAAAGGAACGCCATATAAAGCTGAGGACGGAGCTATATGGGAGGTGGATACTCCTTATGTTTAACAAATTTTTCCTTAATTTAGATATTGCAAGTTTTTGAATAACATCGGTTTTCGGGCCAGTACCGAAGTACTTGCTACTGGGTTGGGGAATACCCTTGGGGGTTTATAGTCCACCAACAGTTGCAAAAATTAAGGAGCAAGGGCAGAGTACTGGAGAAGATGTGAAAGAGAGAAAAAGCTACAATTAATGTGTTGCTATGCACGACTTAAAATATCCTGGTGTAATTATACATGACCAAGCTGCAATTTTCCATCTGACGCATACAGTAGTAAACGTAACGACCGACATTTTTCAATACAGTTTATGTAATTTGATGAATTTGGATAATTTCATCACACTACGTTTGAGAGATTAGGTAAAGAAGCAGTCTCAAACAACAACAAAAAGTAAAATACCAACATATGAAAAGAAAAGGCAAAAACCAAAAGTATCCTTAAAAGTGACCGAAGTATCCTTAAGGATTGTACAATACCATTTATAAGAGTAAATATAAGGGTGTTCTAATATTCAAATGTGAGTCGAGATTTTGTGATTTTATCTCTGTCCTTTCTAGTGCAAAACAGAGGCGCTGTAGTTTCTTTATTATACTATAAAGAAACATGATAGAGAAAGGTAGGTTTGGGTGCCCCAAAACCAGTTTTATCTTTTCCCTGATTTTTCGTAGTCTGGCTTTTTGGAGTTCTTATCGATGCTTACGTTTGTCTTTTGTCCTGCAGTGTGTTTTTTTTTGTAGTGAATTCTCTGACCGATACTAGTAGTTGCATGTGACTTAAAGTTTGAGTCATTAAAGTTGTTTCCTGCAGACTTTTCTTTTTTTTTTTTAGTTTCCTCCATCTTTACTGTCTGCCAAAATATATATATACATATATTGAGCAATATGTTGATGATTCAACCTTTCTTTGAAAGTAAGTACAATAATAAATTTTAAGGAGACACATACATAATTATATATAAATGCTACAAACCTTAAACAATTAAAATTGTACATTATTTGATATAGGAGAAAAATAATTTGATTCCTTATCCTTTTCTTAATGCGTGATAAATAGAAATGGTGGTTGAACAATTTATTATTATCAATATTAGCGATGCCTTCGCCTGTGGTTGGTGCATTATCAATAGAAAGCGATATCATTTTTCCTTTTGCAGTCAAAAGTATCATCATAATGCAATCTATACGAGCAATGTTAACCTGGATATGGGATGTTGTCTCCTTGACATTTACCCCATTTCCTTTCTTTTTCATAATCATGATCTACATCTGCAGTCAAGCAATTATAAACAGTCCTTATTTTATATCTGTCTTCTAATTATGACATATTTTTCCTATAAACAAAGAATAAGAAAAAGAAGGGAAACGGGGAATGTGTCAAAGAGACAACGACCCTAAAAGAAAACTACTTCTCATGTTTTCTCTGACAAAGAAAAGCTAAAGAAGAACTGATATGATAATATGATGACAAAACTGAGCTACACAATTGAAAAGCTGCAAACATAAATGACAGTTTTGATCCATCAGAGGAAGTAATAAATTAGATAGGTACATAAAGTCTGTATTTTGTCCTGTAGGAAGCTTTCTCCATTGTGTCATTTTAATTAACTTTCAAATTCATACAGTGACTGTGTGAGTATAACCCCCTTCTCCCTCGAATCCAGCGTACACCTTAAATTTGAGATGAAGTCCAGAGTCCATTTAATTTTTTTGATTTTCTTTCTTTTTGGAAATATGAAAAACTAGTCCAAAATGGTATGACTTTTTAGTTCGTGGAGTCCATGGACTCAACTGCTCAAGTCCAAAGTACCCCGAAAATAGGGCCAAAGTCCCGAGTCCAAAAAAGGGTGGTTTATACTCTTTTTTGCGGAAAGAGCAAAAGCAATTTTACAGAAACTGCTGAGTTCAGACATTCGTCTCTTCAAAAATTCTATGGCCGTCGTCAGGACATCGTCGATAGATATGAAATGTCGGTATCACAAATGAAAACTGAAATTTTCAGCTAGGTTCACGTCTTCACGATTTGACATAACAGATTCTGACTTTACCCTGGATTGACCCAATGACAGTTTGACGGGTGCTGTATACACAGAAGGACGTGCATACCCTTCCGGAATACCTGATGTTACTCTTTTTGACAGTTCACACTGCAGTATTAGTGCTTAAGTTTGTATTGTTTTATGTTGTTTTGTTGTATTAGCCCTTGTTAAAACTTTACTTCATACAAAAAGGAAAAGGTCAGCTAAAAGTGGCGCTCAATTTGTTCCCATAGGAATCCCTTTTGTCTGTTGAAAAACACTGCCAACAAAAATGTTGTCCATAAAAAATTCCAGCATCTTTATCACGTCATTTTCAATGTATTTCTTGTTTGAATCAGTGTGGTTCTGAACAAAATATGTTTTATCTTTTCTTATTACCAAATAGGAATAACTGTGTTCTCCGTTTTTGGTACAGAAACATTGTTGTATTAGATCTGAAATAACTATTTTAAGTTTATTATGTGGAAGGGTTGTATAAAAGGTAAAAAAAATCAATTGCAGAATGCCAGACTGATTGTTATCAAAATACCGAAGTTACTGTAAATTTAGTTTCTGCATATGGCCCATTTCGACATCTAATGTTTCTTCCATGCAAATCAAATCAAAATATTTTGAAGACAATATTCCGGTGTATTTGTCAAAAATAACCCAAAAGAATCTGCATCAGAATCCAAAATCAGACAGAGACAGCTATGCATGAGGGACAAACTCCTCAGTTTAAGAAAAAAACAATTCTAGAAAAGGCAAGTTTCCAAATAAAATTGGTTTTCATTATTGTACCAAGAAACTTACTCCTTGTTTGGTGAATACCCTCGGAGGCAAACGATCCATCAGCAAATGTTTCGACCCAGTGGTAATAGATAAAAAGATACTGAAGTTACTGTGAAGTTACTTTCCGTAGACTGCTATTTGGACAACTTATGTCTTTTCATTGATTGATTTTAGTCGTTGAAATAGTCATTTGCAGAAACTCAATTCACAGTTACTTCGGTATTTAGTTATCAAATTATATGGAATTTATAATGCAAAGCTTCACTCTCGCATGTAAAATGTTTTATTAGACCATCTAATTATATAAAGGGGAGATTAGTAATAACATTATGCAACTTCAAAAAATATATCCGTCTGTATGCTTGTATGAAATGCTTAAATAGATGGCATAACGATAATATCATGACTGCAAAAGTTCAGCAATATGACCTGATATTGATTTTGCCCGAACTACAGGCGAAGGTATTGTCCATTTTGATAAAAACAGCCTGTCCAGATTTTACTTTTTAAAATCCAAAATGTGTTTTTTACCAGACTCACCAGCCACTGACATATACCGGAAGTGCATTTAAAATGAAAAGTAACTCTACAACCAAAGTTTATTTAAACACATAAAGAATTACCTCGGGAAAGGCTCAAGAATAACTGTGATATTAAATTATGAATTTTATTTTTTAAGGTTTGAATCATTTATACTTCGGTGCTGGTCCTAAAACCGATTTTAGTTGAAAACTTGCAATATTTAAATTCAAGAAAGTTTTGTAACCTAAGGAGTATCTGCCTCCTGCATAGATCTGTCCTTTGCTGATTTTTGCTTTCCCTTTAAGATCCTATTGGTAATTAGTTTTCTGTCAGCTTTTACACATATTTCGGTTTATTAACTTCCAAATGTTTAGATTTGATCTGCACTGACGGGACATTAATTGTTGAAATGCTTATATGCAGAAACTAAATTGACAGTAATTTCGGTATTTTGTTATTTATAATAGTGTTCTGAAATATGAATATATCCGTCATTCAGCTTTTAAACAGTTTTCTATTTATAGTCTTCTAAATGTTTTGATTTGATCTGCACTGAAGAGATCAGTTGTAAGTCTGAATTAAAGGGCATCTGCTGATACAAAATTTACAGTTTTGAGTTATATATCCATCAATCAGTAAATTATAATGTATCAATTTGATTTTATGTTATTTGTGTAAAGAAAGTGTGTGTATTATTTTCTTAAAAAGAAAGTAAAAACTAATTTCCTCAATTGCTTTTGTAGCAGAGATATTTTCGGTATGTTTCTCCTAAAACTTTATTTTTGAATTTATAATTAAAATTATAATTATAATTTATATTACGCAATGAATTCCGCTTAAATCGGTGCTAAGGGCTGTCTTGAACTACTATGGGGTATGAGAAAAGCTCATTGTTGAAGGCCTCATGGTGACTTCAAGATGAAGAAAAACAATAAAAGAGTTGTTCCCTTGCTTTGTTTACCATGTTTTTGAAGAGAATTTGTCTCATGTACATTTACTCTACATCCCTTCATTGCTTATATAAAGAATTGTCAAATTATCAACATCTTGTACAGAATATTTTTGTGAATAGAAAGCACAAATGAATGAAAATAAAACAGAAAAGAGAGAAGGAAACAACTGATTGAAACGTTAATCACTAGACGCGATCAGTCAGATAATCTACTATAAATCAAACTGAAAGACAAAAACAAACGTAATACACGATAGAAACTTGGGAAAGCCGGACTAGCCAATGACAGTGTAAATATATTATGGCACGTAAACCTCCTTTTTGCTCTCCCATTTTCCTATAGAATAAACAAGATGCTAATTAAACCAAATACAAGTACACTTTTAAGAACACAGCTACAAGATCTTTATTTTGCACAAGAAAGGAAAGAGATAAATCACGAAAATTCTCATTGCATTGGCATGTAGCAAAACCAGTTTGCTTTTTCATATCTCCTCCTTCACCCTGGGTGATATTGGTAAAACTAAAGATACTGCAGTCTGGCGATTGTTTTGCTTTGCTTTTCTTTTGTAGGTACAAATATACTACTCAACAAAAGAAACGATACACAGATTTTATCTAAAATAATATTTTACATTTTAGCAGAAAAGCATAACTCGTAAACAATCTGTATTTTATGCACGTAAGAATTAAAATTTTGGCCAAACATGTTTCTTGCAATTTCTGAACCATCTCCAGTCAAGGTCAAGGTCATTTTCCGTAATTTATGTTTGCAGGCATAAATAGTGAGTATGTCAACATTTTCGTTTTGCCAAACCACCACATTTTTGAACCGGTTGACTTCAAACCTATGTTACTATGTCGACTATGATTCCCAAGGGCCTATTTTTTGTTTTCAGCTACCGTTCTCATAGGTGTAAACGCGTGTTACATGATCCCAATGTTGCGACATCTCACGGGACCTGTTGCCACCTGATTTATCATTTAATGGGCATACTTGCTTTAGATTAATCAAAAGTCTTTAGTTTGTTCCTCTTTCAAGATAACAATGAAATACGAGGGCAAAAATCAAGATCTACCGTTTGATCGCATTAACTCATTGTTCAATTTAATTTTGGATCGAGCGGGGGCATCGAAATGTGATATTGTTTTCCAGTTTTTAAGATTGTAAATTGTTAACCTGATGAAGTGTCCGAATTATTGACATCAAACAATTTAAATCATCCATCAGTTCACGGCGAACTCGATCATCGGATTTTTTTTTCATCGTATCCGTTTCGGAATTGATTTTAAAACGCTTTGGCGTTGAAAACATTAATGCACTAAAATAAAAACTATAAATTGCGAAATTCAAAAATATTTTCGAAATAAATTGTGCATTGTTTCCGTTGTTGAGTAGTTTATAAATGTATTTAATATTTTCTTGTTGTGAGGGCTGCTTTTTTTTTCCAACTCTGAAATCCAGTTGTGTAGCCATTATGAAACAATTTACCGAATTTATCAAGCTATCTTTTTTTCCATTTTTTTTTTTTTTTTGGTCTTGAATTCTTATGTTATGCACAATTTTTTCTCTCAACTTCTCTATGACTTTGTAATTGCTCAATAATTGCCAGATGATTTTATAACATGCATATTCTTTTCGTTTGCTCGATTGACTTTATCTAATGTTTAACTAGCCAAAAATGCACACCAGTTGCAATTTTAGTACTTAACTGTTTTTAACAGTAATTGTCATTACAAGAACTCAGATTTTTTTTTCATTTTAGTAAATCAAAACACGCTGCAAAGTGCGTAAGGAAAATAAACGAGTTTATTAAAAAAATAAAACATAAATTCATATGTAAATGTATTTCAAAAGTCCCTAAGGTTTGTTCATATACCACTGATTAATGAAGTTTTCTAGTTCTTCTTCTTCACTTTTATTTGATAGTCCAAAAGTTATGGAAATGTAATTTACATCTTTGCATGGAGGGATATTTCTGTAAAAAAAACTCAACCGTTTACACAGTTCCGATGTTTTATCCTCTAGGCTACGTAGTCCCACTTGTGCATTTAAACCTGTAAAGAAATAATAAGCATCATATAATATCACGAATGTGTAGATCATGACCAAATTTAGGGGGACATTGACAGCCATTTTCTGGAAGCACTTGTAATATATCATAGAGACTACTGATTCACATATGGTCTCAGATTTTCCCGCTGCTTGCTAAACAATCTTTAAGTGCAGTGGTGATGTCAAGATGAATTTGATTTCTTTTATTGATATTTGGTAAAGGGAAATCATTTTAAAAAGGTCAAATTTTGTTCAGTTTTGAAATGCCCACCAAGAAAGAATGCGGGTACATGTAAATAAAATTATATCTACAAAGAAAGAACAAAAAAAAGCAAAGATATTGTTTTGAAGAATGAAAAAAAATATAATGTAATCATGGTTGATAAGGTTGCCAAACATGGTCATTTTTTACATACAAGGAATTAAATCATAATTAATAATGTGACCTTGACAGTAAAGTTCAGAATCAAAAGAACATCAGTTTTGCAAGAAAGCACATTATACCAAAATTATATATTAATTATTGTAATACTAAAACTACCTCATAAAAAATCTTGAGCCCTAAGTAGCTGTTAAATTAATATTTGTCAATAATTTTAACGCTCAAAGTCAAAGATTATTCGCAAATTAGTCCCCGAGGGCACTCTACAAACCAGTAGCCAGTAGTTCGGTGCTTCCCAGAAAGCTTAAGAAAATTTTGGAAAATTTAAGAAAATTTTGTTTAAAACTAAGAATAACCTTCCTCTTTCATAGCTCTATTCTTGGCTGATTTAGGCTTTTCTATTTAGATTCTATTGATTGTTCTCTATCAGCTTTTACATATTTCGCTTAGGGATTTCCAAATGTTTTGATTTGATCTGCACTGGAGAGACATGGGTTATCGAAATGGCCACGTGCGAAAAAAAAAACCAGAAATATTCTAATCCGAATTTATTGAAAAGTGTATTATTTCTACGAAGTCAAAGTTGTCAACATATAAAGAAACAACAGGACAATATTTGAATCATTTCTTTATATACGTGATCAACAGGATAATGTTTCTGTCAGTGACAGCTAACTGTTTTCATGACTATTGAGAGTATGACGAATAATATTTTAATCAGATTATAACGGAGATTAAGTTTAACTCATCTAACTCATACTTTGACTTTCTGCAGATTTTTGTGTGCCCAGTAGATAAATTATTGCAAAGGGATAAAATAGGGAGTGCAGACCATGAACCGAAATTTGGTCTGTTGAACTATCTATCGCCATTATAAAGCTATGACGTTTTTTATCACTCATGATAATTGATATAAGCTGTTTTAATTTAAATTGCCTAAGCAATCAAACTTTAAAAGTTTATAAAGGATATATTTTTGAAAATGGTTATAGAACATTTTTTTATACTTCTGCTTACTTTACTAAAGTTACATATAGTCTAGTGTAAAAAAACCAAAAGTTTAACTAGAGTAATATCATACTTTTGACGGAGTTTGTATTTCAATAAATCTAAAATATGCTTTGCATCTATGAGATATAGTCCGAATGTTGTTGCCACCTTTTGAAGAAAGTAACGAGAATTTCATGAAAGCATTCTCAATAGAAGGTTTACAATTAATAAGAACAAAAATAGGTTTATGCACTAAATGATAAAAGTGAGTAATCATTTGGCCAAAACATGACCACTTTCTTTGTTTTACACAGGCTTTGTATAGAATGTGTAATACATAAATACCCATGTTGCATAATAGACAGTAGAGTTTGTTATGCTGTACACGTGTTTCAAGGAGTAACCTCTCATCAGAAGCATTAGAATCAATTAATATGGAAATAATAATCCAAAAGTAGTGAAATAGAAGTACTCATTACCAAAAATATCGAAATAGGAGGCCAAATCTAGTACCAAGAACATGCACCGAGTGCCATACACGGAATGAAACCTCAGTATTTTCAAGTGGTTAGAATTTTGATAAAAACAGTAAATTTCTATAAAAAGCAAGGTAATTTTTTCGTGCTAGACAAGTCTGACTATTGGGCTGGTAATTACCCTCGGAGACCTTTGGTCCACCAGCAGTGACATAATGTTCAGACAATCAAGTGAAGGAGTAATTTCTTGAAAATTTGTCCGAAATTCATTAAAAGTACATCCTTTTAGAATATAAAATAGAAAGTGGGTGTTCATAGGCTAAATATTTTACATGTCATGATATGGAAAAAACTTGTGAGTCAGAAATTAACGGTGGCAACTACCTTAAGTTCTACAACGTATTGTACATACCTTGTATAATGACAAATATCTGGCTTACACAGAAAACAGCTAAACATACTAGCTTAGTTGATTTGTTCATTTTACATAAAATCCAATTCTCAAAATGTGATTTTTCATTGAATATGGTTATCGACGTGAATTTATACTAATCCTCTCCTGTTCTTCCCATGCAATCTGTGGTTTTAGCTTAACAAATAAAATTCGATTTAAGAATTAAATAATTCAAATATATTTTTTATTATTTTTGTTATCATAGAATGTATGATTGAATTGTAAAAATCGGTTCATTAAAAATTTATAACTTCAGCAACACTTGAAATATCAGTTTGCATTTTACTTTTGATAAGCCATTGATATTCCCCCATTCAACATTATATTATAATAGTTTGTATCTATGTCGTGTGTAATTGTTCATCCCTTGGGAGATACGACTAGTAGTACCATAAGCCATTTAGTTAAAACCGCAATTAAGTAATAAAACAGATTAGTTTACTTCACTTAGTTCAGTTATCTACTCTCTCATTGTGTTAGTTCAAAATAATACAAAAGGGATTGGAAACAAGTTCTATAAACTAGAAAAATATTTTTGCAATATGAAAACTGTATGGTAGATCAAAATAAAGATGTAACAAATTAATTGTTCTTATAATGGTAAACGTACAAGGGTTCATTAAAAGTAAAATTTCCTAGTTTCAATAAACTTCAAAATCTTCTTTGCCTCAGTTATGTGACCCTAGCTCTGTGGCTTCAACTTTCCAAGTTTCTGAGGCATATCTTCAAAAAATACTCTGAACTTAAAATCACCCTCAGTTGCATTTGCGGTTAGCAATTTGCACACGATGTTACCATAAATCAATAGCCAATTAAAAACATCATAATGTTTATTCTTTTTTAGACCATGCTATCAGGTCTCGTTCGTTGTTTACATTCATAAATGAACTTCTTAAAAATTCATATCCTCTGTTATTTTAAACACGTATACTCCAGATCGTTGTAACACTGTTACAGTATTAAAACGTTTACTTCTCCACATTTTATTTTTTATTTTCTGTTAGTCCTCGAGGATATACACCAGCCCAGTAGTCAGTACTTCGGTGCTGACTCGAAAGCCGATTCTATTTGGAACCTTACAATATCTACTTTTTTGTAAATTTTGTATCTCCCTCTTGCAAAGCTCTGTCCTTAGCTAATTTTGACTTTACATTTAGATCATATTGGTTATTCGTGTTTAAACATCTTTGAGTTTATGGTCTTCCAAACGTTCAGATTTCATCTGTACTGAAGAGAACATAAGTTGTTGAAATACGCATAAGCAGAAAATAATTTCAAAGTAACTTATGTATTCAGTTATTCCTAATGAATAGCTGAAATATCGGCTGAAAGATTGAATTCATATGAACTGTGAATGGAGATACCAATACATTGTTTTGGCAGAGAAAAAAATCATACTTTGAGAAATAAGACTCTCAATCCTTGCATAAATAAACAGAGGAAGAAGAGATTAAAATGTTACGGCTTCTGAGTGACAATATATATGTCCAGTTTCGAAGACTTGTTTTTTCAGCAAACTATTAGAATTATTAACCTGGATATGGGATGTTGTCTTCTTGACATTAACCCCATTTCCTTTCTTTTTCATATCCAACTCAGTGTGCACCTCTTTTAGCCGACGTGTTTCCGACTCATATGATGATTTATTCATCGTAGGGCTTATTCAAAATAAAGATAAAACACTAGCCAAATCCTGTAATTTCAGCTTTTGTTATATTGACTAAACAATCCTAGTTTTGTTGATTTTAGTCATCTTTTCTATCCAAAAAGAGCTCGAAATTAAGAATACCTTTTAGATTTACTTCTGAAGTTTGACGACAGTGGCAACCTCAGCACAAGAATTTATGACAAAAGAGACGATTTCAATTTTGATATTGTAAACTAACTTTCCATTCTTCGACAGTAATATTCCGTCTTCCCCAGCGTATGGAGTATATATTTCTCAATTAATCCGTTACGCTAGAGCATGTAGTCACTTTCCAGATTTTTCGCGACGACACAGATGTTTAATTCGTAAGCTTTCAAATCAAGGCTTCGTTAAATGTAGATTAATATTTTTTCTCAAGAAATTTATTGGAAGAGAAATCTAGATATCCAGATTTGGTTGATAAATATTCATATCCAATTTCCAATTTTATTGAAGACGGGTTTGGTTTAAGTTTTGACTTCTTCTTTCAGGTTGTCTTTATGCCACTTTGATGTGATTTGTGAAATGAGCGACAAAAACATTTTACCTGTATCATGAGACCAGGCTTGTACATCGAACGACAAAGACATTTTACCTGTGTGAAAAAAATGTAATGTTTTACAATATTATGGCTTTGACATTTAACAAAATCTGGACACACAGAAGCTATAGTTAGTCATCATATAAGCGGGAGGTTGATGCATCATTAAACCTGGTTTTACCCACCATTTTTTATATAAAATGCCCGTTCCAAGTCGGGAATATGACGGCTTGCCAAAAATGTTCTGTGTTTGGTTGTGTTCCTTGATTCTGTCGTATGTTATACGGATTTTCCTTACTGGTTTCTCCCTTTGTTTTGTTGTCAATTTTATTTATACAGACACTTCTACAATTGATTCCCTCACCTTTATCTTGAAACTGACACAAGAAGCACACAACAAAATAGGCTGTATGATAAATTCGATGACTTATGACTTCATTTTTTAAATACTCAACTTCCCTTTTCTCTGTGGCAATAATCCAACAGCACAAGTATATGGAGTTTACATCTCCTAAATAATAACTCATTTGTTACTCAAGGGTCTCTGGTTGATGCAGTGAATACTTTTTATAGACCTCCGTTGCTTACAAAAGGTAACTTATTACTAAACAAGGATATGTCACTCATAGTTTGAAGTCGTCACTACAGAAGTTTTACGGTCGACATAACGATATTAAAGACCACTTTGGTATATCTGTATCCCAGATGACAACAGATCTTTCCCTTTACATGTAAAATTGTTTTTCCAGTGGATATGACTTTACTACCGATGTTGACATGTATAACAAGGCGGGTTTCCTTAAAAAAAAGCAGGAGATGCTAACTGTACTGCTGTGCACCTGATATCAACCATTCTTTTAATTTGGTCTGTTAAATAGAAACCATCAAACTCATGTGTTTTAGCAAACTGTACATAAACTACTACAGGAACCCCTGAAGATTTATGGTCCGAAATATGATTCAAGATTCATTTTTACCCCTTGTACTTGGATGATACCCATGACTTTTCAATAGCAATTGCTGTTTTATTGCTACCGAACACTATCACAATGAAACGAGTTTTGCATGCCATAAATCAGTTTAAGGAGTTTAAGGATGTTTTGGGATTCCTGTCAAATATTCCGAATCCTCTGTTTTTATACATTTATAAGCATAATAATTTGTTTGGCCATGGACCCCTCAATTTTTCCCATAATTTCATTTTATACATCTTTATGAGCATTCTGTACAAACTTCATTAAATTTTCTTTATTCTCTTGCATTCATTCGTGGTCAAACCTTGCAAATAATAATCATATGAAAACTCCGAGGAGTTCAGTTTCCCCAAAATTTTCAATCACATATAACAAAAAGGAGATCAACCTATCATTTTTTTTAATAAGTTAGTTCTTTTTCAATTTTCTAACGAAAATCACATTTTTTTTTGAAATCCTATATATTTTCAGATTAAGAAGCGAACCCCCTTAACCCTTTTTTGGAGATGTCAACATATAAGAGCCATTGTGGTTTTACATCTGCTTCCTCTCTTACCCTTTAGATATTTTCCTTTTACAATTTTGTTCTATGATTTCGTAATTTCAATGAAACATGGCCAATCTAAGATTGCGATCCCCCGCTACCCCTTTTTGGACCCCCGCAGGTGTTTTTGAATTTCTTTCTGTTGAAACAATCATTGTTACTGTAAAACACCAAAAAGATATGGTTGCTAGGTAGAATTTAAAAAAATTCAGGTTTCTGAGAATTTAAGAAATTTACCAAAATAAGAATCAAAGATTTTTGCAACCTGACTGTTGAAAATCATAATTTTTACTATAAGGAATTGAAAAAGATATGGTTGCTAGGTAAAATTCCCAAAAATAATTGGTCTTTGAGAGTTTCAGGAAATTTACTAAACTAAGAATCAAATATTTTTGCAATACCACTATTGAAAATGATCATTGAAACTTTAAAGCCTAAAAAAAATATGGTTACTAGGTAAAATTCCAAAAAGTAATTGGTCTATGAAAGTTTCAGAAAATTTACAAATTAGAATCAGTTTTTTTGCACTCTGATTATTGAAAATGATCTCCACTACTGTAAGGAATTGAAAAAATATGGTTTCTAGGTAGAATTCCAAAAAACAAATAGTAGGCCTTTGAGAGTTTCAGGAAATTTATCAAATTTAGAATCAAAGTTTTTTGCAGGTTTTAACCTTACAGTTGAAAATCATCATTATAACTCTAAATAATTGAAAAAGATATGGCTGCAAGGTAAATGCAAAAAAATAATAATACGTCTTAGAGAGTTTTAGGAAACTTACCAAAATTAGAATCAAAGTTTTTAAAATGTGGCCATGGAAAATGATCATCAAAACTAGTTTTCATCAAAAAAGATATGGTTGCTTGGTAAAAATTTCAAAAAGTAATTGGTCTTTGAGAGTCTCAGGAAATTTACCAAAATTGGAATTATATTTTTGAAATCCTAGTGTTCTTATGACATTAAAAAATTAGTCTTTGGCATCTTCAGGAAATTTACCAAATTTGGCATCGGGGTCTTAATTCTAAAAGCTTAGAATGGATTCAAAGAGCAATTCCAGTAATTCCTCATGAAAATTTAAACCACAAAATCAAAATTATACATATATTTCCAGTAGTCCTGATGAGTACTGATCGTTTTACATTTTTTGGCCCCTTAAAGGCATGCCCCCTGGGATCATACCAAAAGTCCGCTATCATCAGTAAATGAGATGCATATAATGGAACTTGCATACAAAGTTTCAGCTTCCAAACATGAATACTTCAGAAGATTTCGCTTATCACTGGATATCTCAAAATACATTTTCGCACATTTTTCTGCTCTGGGGGCAAAATTAAAAATTCCAAAACCTTCGGCACATACAACTGTTATTGTGTTACTTATACTCTTATTACAAGGTCTCTACGATTTTAGGTGTAAGAGAAGTTAGAGTTGAATCGATTTTTTTTCGTTTTACGATAAATTAAACAATAATGAAGACAGGAGACAAACATAAATAACGATAGGAACACGGGACAACAAGACTTTGTACCAGCAGTAGCAAATGCCAGTGGTAGGGTTAAACTACATATTTGTTGATCAATATAGATGAAATGGAAAAAAAAACACTAAGCATAAATGCACTTGTGGTAAAATGGTCAAGAAGTACTTGATGATAATCTCAAAGATATATATATACTTAATTGATAAGTATTAATTATTAGTATTTTTGTTCGTGAGACAAGGATTATCAGGTCCTTATCAGATGTGCCCGTAGGGCGAATCTCATATGGACCTGATAATCCTTGTCGAGCGAACAAAAGTACTAATAATTATTTTATCAGTAATTCCACAATGGAATACAAACTAAATTACTTTTTTGTTAGGTTATTATTCCCTTTTTGCGTTTTGCCTTGCAACAGTTTTCGTTCAGTAGTGAAAAACTATGCACTATTTTTTGTCGAATTTTTATGCATGACGCAGTCTTACGTGACGTCACTCCATTCATTCAAATTCGTGATGACGGTTACGTTAAGGAACGAAGGAAGGGATGTCTTTTGGAAGTAATGAAAATGTCACATTAAACAAAATTAAGGATCATATTATAGTCGGGATTATAGTGTGATAAGGTAGGTTGAAACTTTGTGATATGTTTTGAGGATGATCAAAAGAAAATTGGTCATATATCAATGTCCTCAAAGGAACTGTTTTGAGAACATAAGACAATTTTCCCCATTTCCTGTCACTTTTTCGTACTTACACCCCATCAACCGTCTATACTGCTCTGTCCCCATGCTCTATTTCGCTTGTAAAATCCCGTCCAGTTTTGAAGTTTGCTCCCTCCCCGTTCTGTCTTAGTTCTCCATCCCTTAGTTTTTTCTCCAGTCTTTGCCAAATTTCAAAAACGTCCCACCGTCTGTTTGCAATTATGTACTAGTAATATGGAAAAATTCAACAATTCGAGATTTGGAAGTATTGACAGTGCCGGAGGTTGTGTTTTTGTTGCTGTTGTTCGGGGGTGGGGGTGGTGGGAAAATAGTTTTCATTTCAGGAAGAATTTTTCAGATACTCTCCGCATACTGTGTATGCGTCGCATTTTAATCGTAATTGTAACACTGCTTAGTGTCTGGGTAGATCTGATTCAGCACAACATTTGATCTCATGTTTTTGTTGATTGTTTTTTATGTTTTTTTTTATCTAGATTATCTATTTATTTATTTATCTTTTGTGTGCATGAAAATTTGTTTTCATGTTAAATATCATTTACATCTATTTACTATGCAAAAGTTGTAGTTAATTCTTTTGCACGTTTATGTTATGCTTTAATAACTTTTTCAGTTGAGTAAGTTTTTTTTTCACATCATTCACGTGCTTTTTTACTCTTTGACAACTGAAGCGCGATTGGCCAAAAAATAAAAATAGACCCTTCCGCAACATGTTCGCGCATGCCGATTGACCAACAGCTGATAATTTCTAGTATCAGTTGTTGCTGGTCGTCTTGCCATTGATACAAGCTTTAAGATGTAGTAAAGATCAAAGGAAACTCTCCCAAATTACCGATAAATTTGGAAAAAGTACAGTCAGAAGCTGTAAAATAAACATTTCTATATTGGTCGAGCAACTTCATGAGGAAACTCAATGAACGTGTAACAGACATTAATTTCTTCAGTTTTAAGCAAAACTATTTAACACCACAAATTGTATCTTGCAGTCTTATTCTACATACGTTTGGATATTTGAACACGTTTTATACTAAGCGAAACAATATAGTTCCACTGATTCAAAAACGTAGAAGTTTTGATTAAACATTAGTTCAATTCAAGTTTAGAATTATGGATTGCATATCCATCAGATTGTAAAAATACTGGTTCATTAATATATTTGAATAACAATTAAAGTGTCAAAAATACAAATTTAAGTGCCAAAATATTATAACTGGAAATAGAAGGGGTCAAATACTACATCCAAGACTATATATGCACCAATATATGCACAATTGATGACTTTGTGTGTTTTCAAATCTTTGTTTAGTGGACTGTAAATACATGCTTGATGTCTTAGGTTGTGAATTCATTACCTGATGTCGCTACATTTGTGATGAGAATTCACACTATCAGTGCTTTTTGTTGTTAAATTTTAGCTTTGTCGTCGTTAGATATGTTTGTGGTGCCGATCTGTCATTGTGCATGTTTGAAAACTTAAGTACAGCTATTTGTAAGAACCAGGCAGGATAATTATAAAACGAAATTTTTTACAATTATTTTTTCCATATTATGCTTCGTTGCCATGGTAACCATTGACAATTTTGACTACTTAACTGGCAAAAAAATAGCTGAAAAATAAAGAAAATTGCAGTTTTTTATTTTCATCAGTAAAAACGCTTAGGTTATATATTTAATACCATGTAGTTTTCTGGTTGCATATGACTACTATTAAAATCCTATTTTCTAATGGCTCTTTGAAAAAAGCCTTACTGTGATAAAATTCCGCCATCTTGAATTATGCGAGAAATAAGCATCTTTTCATTTTTTGGAAAAAGCTCAGTTTGACCAATTTTCTTGACCACAGGAAAAAAAATGAGCAGATACATCTGTATAGAATATTTATTGAGGTGAAAAGTATAAGTTCTGAAGTTTTAAAAAATGCAAAAAAATCATTGGGTTTTTGTTTGTCAAATTTTGTGGTTGACATGAACACGAAAAAAGGACGGATTTCATATAGAATTAAAAACTAATAACCCCACAAAAGACCATTTGATTGCTTTTAAGTAGTCCCACATTTTATACTTATAGGGGATAAATAAAGAAAAAAAATCACGCGGTTATTTCCATAGCAAGAGGTTTATGGCCTTAGCAACTAGCCTTTATTCCAAAATTAAGTTTGAAAACGTCACATTTAGCTTCTTATTTTTCCTTGTGAAAAGTCAGATATGTGCATTCTTATTCCTTACTTAGAAAGAGGAATAATAAAAAAATTCACAATATTATTTCCATAGCAACAACTTATTGGTCCTAGCAACACGCCTTTTTAGGAGGATTTACGGTACGTAAATCCTTCTTATGCTGTCACTTTCTTCAGAAAAATCCCGGGTATGAATATTCACTTCGAGATCAAAAATCAACTTTTTGCGGCCAAATTCATTGCGAATCTCTTCTTTAACATTTTTGTAAATAGCATAAGAAATATGACATATAAATGTAAGGTGTAAGCCTAATTAAAATAGAATTGCGGAGGGAATATTTTAGTAGTTAACCGAGTGTCACGTGACAAGTAAGTTATAAATAACTTCACATATTACCGTATTTGTAGAAATAATAATCAATAACCTGTTACCTGAATATTGTAATGTTTCTTAATTTAAACGATGCAAAAAAAAATAGATAAAAATAATAAACCGAGGAATTAGTGCTAATTTGTTTCAGAATTGATTCAAATTTAAACTCATATGGCTTTTGCATCGATATTGAAAAAAAATATGAAATTGGCAATATATTTCTCTCTAAGAGACAAAGGATGAACAATTTTCATGTTTTTATTGGCGGATTAAGAGAGGACTCCGGGTTGGAAACCTCCCCCTTTTCTCGATTTAAAAAATTAATTTCGTGCAGAATTTAGTCAACAGTTAAAAAAAATGGCAAAAATTAGATTGGAACCTCTCCTTTCTCTGGATCTCATTTGAATCCCCCTTTTCACTTCGGAATCCTAATATGGTCAAGATGCGGCATTTACATGTGACGAATTTCTTTTATCAATTTTCAATGATAACATACCAAAACATTTTTATGGAATCGCTAGATAAAAATTTGTCAACTAAATATGTCCACGTATGCTGTCTAAACCAATGTATTACAGAATTTCTCTTTTACATTGTATAGTTTGAGACCATAAAGGCATCACATGAAACACGTATATATACAGCACAACGAAATTTACTGTTTTTTATGCAACTTGGGTATTAATTGTATTCAAATGTTCAAATAGGTATTTCATATATGACATTGTCATCGCTTACTTGTATCAGCTAAAACAGAACATATGTCAGTTCTTTGGAATTAACATTTTGCAGTTTAATTAAGAAACCTTTTATATTCCCCGTATTATCAATAACATTTGTCCATATGCTATAATTAACCAGTTTAACAGACACTAAACATTGGACAGCTTTCAAGGAATATAGCCTTGCAATCAACTAGCGTAGTAACTAGATATGCGTTTGTCATACCCATTTACTAGACGCAAAAATATACAAAATGTATGAGGCTTTCAACAATGAGAAAATACACCTGCACTAGTTTCATCGGTTTGAACAGAATTCACTTGCTGGATGTCGAACAACGCTACGTCCATGGTTGTCTACGTCAATGGACGCGGGATCGTCAACAGACATAAACATATCGGACAAAGTACCCTAATAAACACTGTCATCCATTGCTCGACAGAAGGACCAAAAGACAATTCGAAATACAAACGACTACAGGATATTCATCGAGTTCGTTGCAAGATAACTTGGCAAGTAAATTGGGAGATGTGGGCATAATAACTACAGATGGTAAAAAAAAGTATGATTTTTTAAGAAAATATGAATTAAGCCAAAATGTGAAATTTTAAAATTTTAACCGAAGAAAAGTAGAGAGCATGCACCTCAATAAATGGAGATATTTATAAGAACTCCACACTTCAAGAGAGACCAACTCTGTCATAAATGCAAAAACAAGAGATATTGTCAACGAGTAAATGTACATGACACAAAATCCTACAGATACAGCGCTCCCTCGTTATAATGCTCCTCTTCAAAGGTGGCGATATAACGAGGGTGCACTGTACAGGTGTCAAACCACCAATTCAGCCAATCAGCTCTTAGAACAAATGAAA
>MJUU01005888.1:21267-36127 GCA_002080025.1 Modiolus philippinarum | reverse complement strand
GAACTGACACAAAACATCAATGACATTGATATGACCATAACGTTATCCATAACTATGAACTTAAAATAGCAAAACACAATGATATGAACAACAAATACAAATAAAAAGATGAACATCAACATGAAGTGACACAACATATGAAAACAAATTGGCACTGGAGACAAAATGAACTAAATATAACAGTATCAATGATAAAAGATCAACATGAAATGATACAACACACTAATATGAACAACAAATATAAACAGAAACGTTTATATATCAACATAAAGTAATACAAACTATGAACTCAAATTGATATTGAAACAATATGAACAACAAATACAAGCATCGATGTTAAAAGATCAACATGAACTGATACAACATATGAATGTGAACACCAAAAACGAATAGAAACATTGAACTATGAACATTAAACGACGCAAGATATGTAAACATATGAACATTGATACGAATATAAACCCCCACAAAAAAACGAAACATAACGTTAAGTATGAACACAAACACAACAATACATGACAACAAATACAAACATAAGGATAAATATGAAGTGATACAACATGAAATTGAACACAAACACAACAGAACATGACAACTTAACAACATTAATGTAAGCTAAACAAAGAAATAATGTCAACTATGACAATGAATTGACATAGGACATGGAAACATATGAACATTAACACGAATGTGAACACCAAATCATAAGCATACAGTTAACTACGACTATAAAAAGATATAAAACATGTAAACATATGAACATTAGCACGAATATTAACACCAAATCAGAATCATAACGTCAGCTATGACTATGAACTCATAAATTATGAAAACAAAAGGTCAGCTATGACAATAAATTGACATTAACTATGAAAATAAATTGATATTGACGACAATATGAACAATACATACAAGCATAAATGGTTAAAGATCAACATGAAGTGATACAACATATGGATGTAAACAACAAATGGATGACGAAGTAAACATGAAGTGACACAAACTATGAAAACAAATAGATACTGACGACAAAATGAACAAAAATACAAGCATTAATGTTAAAACATGAACATGAACTGATACAACATATGGAAACAAATCGATGTGAACACCAAATACAAGTAGAAATGTTAACTAAGACTATAAAGAGATATAAAACATGTAAACAAATGAACATTAACACTGATGTGAACCAAAAAATATAAACATAACGTCAGCTATAACTATGAACTGACATTAACTATGAACACAAATAGATATTAAAACAATATGAACTACAAATACAAACATAAGGATAAATATGAAGTAATACAACATGAAATTGAACACAAACACAACAGAACATGACAACTTAACAACATTAATGTAAGCTAAACAAAGAAATAACGTCAACTATGACAATGAATTGACACAGGACATGTAAACATATGAACATTAACACAAATATGACATAAAGATTATCATGAAGTAATAGAAAATATGAAAATAAAGTGATATTGAAGACAATATGAACAATAAATTCAAGCATAAATGGTTAAAGATCAACATGAAGTGATATAACATAGGAAAACACAATGATATGAACAACAAATACAAGCATAGATGTTAAAAGATCAACATAAAGTAAAACAAACTGTTAAAACCTGTGAATGTGAACTTCAAATACAAGCATAAATGTTAAAATACCAACATTAAATTGTACAACATATGAATTTGAACACCAAATATAAGCATAAATGTTAAAAGACCAACATTAAATGGTGCAACATATGAATGTAAACACCAAATACGAACAGAAACATTGAAACATTAACCTTACGTGACACAAACATATGAACATTGATACGAATATGAGCACCAAATACAAGTAGAAAACAACGGCAGTAGAATACCGAAGGAACAAGGGAAGCGATGACTACAAAAATCGAAGTCCAAAGACATGGCAGAAACGGTAACAGATAAAAACAAAGACAAAACAAGGACGTGAGACAGCTACAGTGCACGGAAATAAAAAGATAACATTAAGAACTAAGGCACTCATAGTGTGAACTCCCATGAAAACCGGGAGTGACATCAGGTGCTCCGGAAGGGTAAGCATGTCCTGCTCCGCTAGCGGCACCCGTCACACTATCAGTGAGTCAATCCGGGGTTGAGTNTTTTTGATATCTGTAACGGGTTTCGAGTTATTTGCAAAATACAGCAATTTACCCCTATGTTCTATTTTTAGTAACAGCAGCCATGTTGTTTGATCATCGGACTAATCGAACACAATTTTGAAACTGCACACTCTGGTGATGATTCAGGCCAAGTTTGGTTACAATTGGCCCCGCAGTTTCAGAGGAAAAGATTTTTGAAATTGTTGACGGACGGACGGACGGACGGACGACGGACGCAAAGTGATGGCAAAAGCTCACTTGGCCTTTTAGGCCAGGTGAGCTAAAAACCAGGACATTTTTCTCCGATCTCTACATAAAACAAGGACATACACAAAATCCTTAATTTAATTTTACAACAAACCGTTCCGTTATTCAGTGACTGATTTTGTCTTCTGTACTATCTTAACATACATTGAATAGTACCAAATAAGGTCATAATCAGGAAAACTATCAGAATTTCTCTCCAAAACACAAAACATCTCTCCAAAAAATAGGACCAAATCGCTCCAAAAAAAACTCAACCTCGAAGGACAACTACATGTGTCTACTGTGGGTGTGTTCAGGTTAATTGTTTCTCGTCAGTTGAAATTTAGTTATAGAATTGTCAGGTAGGATAGATTTTAATTATACTCTTCAATTACATAATAGTTAGTTACAGTCGGAAATCTAGTCACTCCTTCTCAATGGTATTTGAGGTGTTCGTTTTCGCCTTCAATTACACCCGAGTACCTATCTCGAAAGTCAAGTATAAACCGAATATCAAGAAACTAACATTTTATTAGAAGACAAGGACAAGCCGATGACCAAGATATTTCGGAAGTATCCTTATAAATTAATTTCCATACATTTTTAGATTGGTTTTTGGGTTGTCTTGTGGTCATTAAAGTAAAACTCTTCAAAGAAGATTTATTTAATTTGGTACTTACCGTTTCCAGTTGCCATCGCTCACTAAATGACTATTTGCTGTGCATCTGTAATAAATCACAAAGATATAAAATATAAACGTCTATAAAGTGTGCTGTCATGTGTTGTTTTTTTTTTCAAAAAAGATGAAAAATATATTTTTCCAAGGGAACCCATTCCTAACGGAATAAACATAACGATCGTTTAAAAAATTGAAAAAAAAATATTTTGACAATGTTTTTAAAACTAGTAAATTCCAAAGAAATTTTGTGATCTTTTAAGTCAGAGCAAATTCATTTTAATGTAAAGTATTATCGAAAATGGACAGAGAAATTTAAAGACTTAGTGCTTATTGTATGTCTTTTATCATTTTTAAATTAAAAAAAATATGACCACAGCATTATGAAGAACAAGAAAGCTTTGCACGACGATAAAATCTCATGTGTACATGTTATCCGTTAAAAGATACAAATTCAATATTTTACGAAAGAATATGGAGTAAATGAACATGAGACCATAACACAAATGTTAACTCCAACTGCATTAATTTTAATGAGCTGTATGGCCATTTCGGAAATTTATTCCTCATCAGCAGCACTAGAACTCAAACAAAGGAAATCCATAATTTCAAAAAATATATTAAATGCATAAAACCAAACGAAATCCGAATAATCAGTAATATCAAATATAGCTAAGGACAAAACTACGATGGAGGGAGTTAATCCTTCGGTTTTAGAATTTACATAAATTATTCAAGAATGAGTAACAAAATAATACCAAGGGCATATGTCCAAGTAAACTCTGCAAGGAGCGAAATCCTGTGCGTCGACAAGTAAGCGTCTCCTAGCTGCTATGCCAGCAACACCCGTCATGTGACAAATGATATGCGTAGCCATTAGAAACTGAAAATCAAGATAAAACGACCTATTGCTAACACTTAAAAAATGAACAGTATAATGGACAGACACTTGATGACTATAGCCAAATGACATGGTATATATAGAATCCACAATCGCATCGAGTTGGAAACGACATTTCTACACTAGAGATGGTTAAATTTTAAAAGTTTTAAACGCGAGCGTTTAAAATATTTAAAAATTTAACTATCGTGAGTGTAGAAATGTCGTTTCTTACGAGATACGGTTGTGGATTTTATTTCTTTAATGATTTCAAGGATATATTTAACAAAATTATGATCCCCTTTTCTGATGATCCGAAATAAATGTGTTCTTTGAACGTGACGTCATCAGGCATGGTCGCCTTTTTTCATGACGTCACAATGATTAACTTGGTGCCTTCCTGAAGTACTACTTCATCTTTGAAGTATTGGATATTCCATTAGGCACTTTGATGCTATTTAAGCCTAAAAATCTACCTCTTATGTATGCAGGGTAACACCGTAATTTTTATTTCTGTCCCTGTTGTTACTGCATTTTCTATTATTCGTCATATTTATTTAGCACCAGCTTGTGACCAGTATTTGTATTTAGTCATTTACTTTGCAGAACAAGCTGATTCGCTGTACAGGGGAACATACAATGTGAATAAAATTGGATTTAGTAATGAATATGTCCCTTGTGTTACTGTCCCTTGTGTTACGTAACACAAGGGACAGTAACATGTAAAATGAGGGGCGACAAGTTGATTCCAAGCAACCATGTTTGAGAGGAAGACAAAAACAAATGCAATCACTCCGTGCACAATACTTTTCTTGTTCATCTTATTGGAAACATAGGTCCTTATTCATAATAGTAAGGGTTTTTGAAACATTATACAGACAGTTACACAAGGGACAATTTAAAAAAGTATCACAAGGGACATTTAACGTAACACAAGGGTCAAACATGATTGCTAACTCAACGATGCAACTTCGATATTACCATTGAATACAAATCAAATTTAAAAGTAAATAGAGCAATGAATCAGTTATTTTACACTTCTTAATTCCATGACTACTAATATGTTTTCAGAAGTAAAAAAATAAACGTGAAAACTTTCAAAAAACTTTTAATTGATAATGTTGTAGACATCAAATGTCACTTGTGTTACCAAATGTCCCTATTGTTACCTGCTTGTGCGATTGCAGGAGGCCTGGGTGTAAATTTTCCCTTAAAGCAGATGAAGTAATTGACCTCTACTTTACCATTAAGTAATTAAGATAAGAACGCTTAACCATTTTATAAGAAGAAAACAATTTTTGTATGTGCTCGATACAAGTGTCCCTGGTGTTACTAAATGTTCCCTTGTGTTACTGAAGTTAAAATTTGTATTATTTTCATGTTTTAAGTTAAAATTTTGATTCTCTTTGAATGAAAATGTTGGTTTCATCGTTCCATCTTTGGGTTGTCAAACTGAAATGATTCAATTGTAAACATATAAAGACAGTATTTTATTTTTGATGGTAGAAAGTCACTAGTGTTACCAATTGTGTCCCTTGTGTTACACAACTGTCCCTGGTGTTACTGACAAGTTTCTGACAAACCAGAAATTTGTAGCTCAACTCTACTGGTCAAACTTAAGAGGTTTGAGATAATGATATAAACAATAACATATTTTAGCTCATCTGACCCGAAGGGTCAGTGTGAGCTATTGCCATCACTTGGCGTCCGTCGTCCGTCCGTCCGTCCGTTAAACTTTTCACATATTCATCTTCTTCTCTGAAACCACTGAAGCAAATTCAACCAAACTTTACAGGAATGATGTATAGAAGGTCCTTTACAAAGATTGCTCATTTTGTTCCGATCCTATACAAAACATGGCCGCCAGCGCGGAACTTAGGTTTAACATTGGACCCTATGGGAAAAATCACATTTTCATCTTCTGCTCTGAAAAGGCTGAAGCAAATTGAACCAAACTTTACAGGAATGATGTACTAAAGGTCCTTAACAAAGATGGCTCATTTCCTTCCGATCCGACGAAAAACATGGCCGCCAGCACGGAACATGGTTTAACATAGGACCCTATGGGAAAATCACATTTTCATCTACTCCTCTGAAAGCAGAGAAGAAAATTCAACCAAACTTTACAGGAATGATGAATGGGAGATCCTTTACAAAGATTGCTCATTTCGTTCTGATCCAATAACAAACATATAAACGTCTAAAAAAGTTGTACAACAACACCTTATACATTTAAGATGTTAAAAATGGTAAAATAACATTTAAAATGTGAGAAATTTTCGCATAACTGATATGCTTTGTCAACTCACGAAGTATTGGTGTTAATTACACTTCGATAATTAAATCAATGTACTAATAACGACAAAAATATTTTTAATTACGTCATCCAGGTAGATGAAATAATTATTAAAACAATTACGATGTACGATGTAATTATGACGACAAAAATATTTTGAATATTTCATCGAAAAGATGGATAAATAATAAATATACAAAATAAAAATATGCAAAAGAATAACAAAATAAATATAAATATACAGAACTACATGTTAATCAGTATAAATAATTAAGTAATTAAAGATAAATAAACTGTGAAAATTTAACTTATCTCATTGCTCCCACTCGGTGATAATGTCTTAAGCTTTTTAATCCAGAAACCTTCTCTACCCTGTCTACTATTTTCGTCCCAACTAGAAGTGTGGCCAATAACAGTTACTTTCAACTTATTAAATCCGTCTTTATGATCTGTAGAGCGGAAATGTCTAATGAGGGGGGTCAGGTTTGCAGGTGATATCGCTAAGATGACCGTTCAGTCGTTTGCTGAACTGCTGTTTAGTTTCCCCGACATATTGAAGACCACAAATTCCACACTCTAATAAGTATACTACATTTTCAGTTTTGCAGGTGGCCTTGCAGTAAATAGTGTACTCATTTCCTGTAGCTGTACTTTTGAAAATCTGTGTATTTTGGATGCTTTTGCAAGTCATGCAGCGTTTGTTACCGCATCCTTTGCATTCGCCTTTGTCATTAGCATCGGTTTAAATTTCAGCTCTGACAAGCAAATCTTTGAGACTTTTGGGTTTTCTAAAGGCAATAACAGGAGGCTCTTTGAAAATTTTAGACAGGGTAGGATGTTTTTGTAAATTTGTCCAGTGCGTACGAATTATGTTAGATATATTTTGGAATGCCGGATGGTATGTTATAACAAATGGTATTCTGTTATTGGGCTTTTTTTCTTTGTATTTCAGAAGTTCCTTTCTGTCCACCGATCTCGCTTTATTGAAACCCTTTTTAATGGTTTTATTGCTATAGCCCCTCTTTTTTAGATGACACCTAAGATGTCCTAGCTGTCTCTGATAAGTTTGTTCCGATGAACAAATGCGCTTTATTCTAAGAGCCTGGCTGTATGGTATGCTCTTAGTACAATGTCTGGGATGGCAACTTTGAGGAGAAAGGTACTGGTGTTTATCTGTGGGTTTGCAGTATATATCAGAGGACATATTACCATTTTCACAACTTGTCTTAGTATCAAGGAAAGTAATGCTGCTTTTAGATATTTCATGTGTGAATTTAATGGATGGGTGAATGTTGTTGGCAAGTTCAATGAATTCATCGAGACGTTCTTTGGACTCAATCCATTTCATATCGACATCATCTATGAAACGGAACCAAGAGAGGGGTTTGTGGATTGTAGATTGTAATAATTGTTTTTCAAGCTTGCCCATGAAAATATTTGCATATGATGGTGCCATTTTAGTGCCCATAGCAGTGCCATTTACTTGTAGAAAGTGTTCTCTGTTGAAAGTAAAGTTATTGTGTTTGAGCACTAACGTCAGCAACCGGAGAAGACATTCGGTGGATGGTTCTTTAACGGTGCGATCGTCCCAAACTTCTCTGCACGCTTCTATTCCATCGTCGTGTGGAATATTTGTATATAAGAATGTCACGTCCATCGAGACAAGAATAGTGTCGGACGGAAGAGGATTCAAGGATTCCATTTTCTGCAGATAATCTGTAGTGTCTTTAAGATAAGATGGTAATGCTTCCACATGAGGTCTTAAGTGGAAATCAACGAATTCTGATATACGTGCTGTTGGATGACCATTTGCTGAGACAATGGGTCTACCAGGATTGTTCTCCTTATGGATTTTAGGTAAAAGATAAAATCTTCCGGCTTTGGGTTTTTCGGGTTTTAGATATTCAAGTGTTTCCTGATCAATGTGGCCTTGCTCTTTTAATGATTTCAATTCAACAAGTATCTTATTCCTGAATTCAGATGTTGGGTCAATGTCTAGTCTCTTATAGAATCTTTCATCGTTTAGTTGTCTTTCTGCTTCTGTAACGTAGTCATCTTTATCCATGACAACAACGGCACTCCCTTGTCAGCGGGTTTGATGATTAAATCATCTCTTTTAGCAAGCGAATGAAGTGCTATTTTTTCTTCCTTTGAAAGATTATTGGTAGATGGCATGAATTCATCCGCAGATCTTAAAACATTCGTTTTGACTAAATCGATGAAAGATTCTAGAGTTGTGTTCTTACTACATTTGGGAATCCATGAACTTTTTTTCTTGAATTTAGGTATCGGAGCTTGGATATCGTCATCATCACAATTGGAACTAGATGATTCACAGTCAGAGGAGTTTTTATCTTTAGACAAAAAATATTCTTTGATGCGTAAAGATCTTGCAAATTGGTCTAGATCATCTGACAATTGTATCTCATTTATTATATCAGGCTTGGGACAAAAGTTTAAACCCTTGGATAATACACTAATCTCTGAAGATGTAAGTTCAGTCGAGGACAAATTGACGACTGTATCCTTATTACTATTGACACTTTTTCGTCGTCTTCGGAAGCGCCTCTTTCTACTTTTTCTACTATAACAAGTAACCTGCTGTGGAACATTTCTATTTTCTATTATTTTTACACCGTCTCTGATAAATTTCTTCATTTGCTTTTCATCAAGTTTTTTAGAACGTATTTTTCGAATATCTGGCAGTCGCGAATTTATTTCAGTGCAGTCATGAAACGTCAACTTTTTTTTCATGTCGGCTTTTAAATTTGAAATATTTCTTTCGAAGATTTTGATAACATGAATAGAATTTTGATGCAACAAATTTAACAGGCGCATGGAACAGTCTTGTAAAATACAGTCCCATCGATTTAAGAATCTTTTATATTTAGTCCCAGTATTTTGCGGTGTTAATTTAATTTGTAGTCCTTTAGGGATAATATTGCTGTTAATGTAGTTCTGTAAATTCGATGCATGATGTTCTGCATTTATAAGTTTAACAGTAATTTTTCGAAGTTTTTTAAAAAAGAATTTGTAGCTCATGGTGGTAAGACATAGTAAGATATAATTTTTGGTGATATAAATTCTATAATTTAAAGGCAATCTCAAAATATAATCTTCAAGTTTAAACTCTTTTCTGACTAATTTGTAAAATTCACAAGACGAACGATCAATATCCGAATACCACTTTTGAATGAATTGATCGCACAATTGTTGTTTTACAACTGGTTTCAAAACAGACATACAAATAGGCATTTGTGAATCAAAAACATAACTGAGTCCCACCTCATTAAAAATAGTTTGAATACAAGGTATCCACTTAAAGTTATACAGATCATTTCTTTGTAAAGAATACATCAATTTATACAATTTTGAACTCAGTTTGTTTTCGTTACATACAAGTCTGGTGAAAAATGACACCATTCCTAATTTTATTTTAACAGATAGAGGAAAACAGCCTAATTCACCGTAAACCATATAATTAGGTGTTGATATCCTAACCTGTAATATTTTTTTTACAAAACTGCAAGTGATTTTTTTTCAATTGCAGAGTCATTTTCGAACCCCCACCACCTCTGACCCATATAGCAATATTGGTTCAACCAAACTCTCAAACAATTTGAGTTGTAAATCAACTGGCATAGATTGGTTTCTTATTCGCCTATATACAGCAAATAAAGCTCTCCTTGCTTGTTCTATCAATTTAGACCTGGCTTTTACAAAAGACCCATTGTAATTGAATAATAAGCCAAGGTATGAATAACAGTCTATTACCTCAATAACTTCATCATTTATTGTAAAAACCGGTAGATTTTTCACTTTTCGTTTGCTAAAAACAACAATTTTTGACTTTGAACAGTTAATAGACAACTTCCATGTGTCAGAAATATGAATTAAATATATCTAGATTTTTCTGAAGATTATCACTGGTTTCAGCTAACAAGACGGTGTCATCTGCATACAGAAGTATAAATAATTCAAAATACATATTAATATTTTCGTTGCACTTTGACTTTATATGTTCTAAGGAAGTCCCTTCTAGTGTTTTCAGAAACTCTTCAAGGTCATTAATAAATATAGCGAACAAAGACGGTTAAAGATTTTCTTCCTGTCTTACTCCAGTTTGACAAGGAAAAAACTCGGAACATTCATTTTTTACTCTAACACAAGACTTGATATTATCATAAAGCTTATAAATAATATCAAAACATTTCCCTTTAATGCCACATTTTTGTAATTTATGCCAAAGTCCACATCTCCAAACGGTATCGAAAGCTTTTCGAAAATCTATAAACGAACAAAACAATTTTTTTTTCCGAAAGAAAAATATAACGAGATTAAAGCATGGATTGAAAAGATATGATCGGTAGTCGAATACCCTTTCCGAAATCCTGCTTGACTCTCGGAAATTAAGTTAATTTCATTTGCAAATGTAGTTAAACGATTATCTATTATTGCTGTCAATAGTTTACCTAAACAACTAACAAGAGTAATAGCCCTATAATTGTCAGGATCTTTCGGATCACCTTTATTTTTATAAATAGGATGAATGATCCCAATAGACCAACTTTCCGGAATAATACCACTGTTAAACACAATATTAAAAAGTTTACAATAAAGTTTCAAAAGAATCGGATTATATATTTTCAAATATTCATTAACAATGTTGTCAATGTCCGCTGCTTTGTTATTTTTTAAAGCTCTGATATTTTCTGTATTAGTCTCTGTAATAATTATTTTTGTTATGTTTTGTCATCATGTCCTCAATGGACCCTTGATTGGTTAATAAAGCATATTCTATTCTATTCTATTCTATTTTCATACACTTCTTTTTCAGTAATTTCAGAATTTAATATTTCTTCACAAATAGGGTTAATATCTATGTTTTCATTTTCTATATCAATTTCACTATTGTCTGGGATATCCGCGTTTAAATTTTTAAAGAATTCGTACAACGAATTTAAATTAACATCGGGATCTTTATTACAATGTCTCGAATATTTGTTTAGTTTTTTCCACGTTGATTTAGAATCTGTATTCGATGCTTTACGAAGCTCGTCTTCACACTTCTTTTCATACTCTAAGTAACTTGTATTTACTTCCTGCCTGTAAGACTTACCTTTTTGTTTCAATGCATCTTTATTACATTCATTTTTGAGTTTACTATAATTTTTCTTCGCAGGGTTAAAATCCCGTCTCTTTTGCTCACAACTTTGTGTTAACCAAGGCTTCGCATCTGAATCAAACGGGGAGTTTGTATTCCGCTTATGACCAAATGCTGTAGCCGCAGAATTTACAAAAAGACATGCTATATCATTAACTACATTGTTAATATCATCTGCCGTTACCGTCTCGTTCCGTGAAATATCGTCAATTTTTTTATCTATATCATTTATAATATTGTTATTTCTGTCATCAGACAAAACACGATAAAATTCTTTACATTTGGACGCGTTCCAAGAAATGGGTGCGTTAGACTTGTCAGCGACACGTTGTTTATTTATCTGACGATCAGTACACGAACTTTTAAGTGAAAAGTAAATTGTCGACAGACGTTGGTTTATATTATCAAGTAATTGTAATTTTGCTAATTGCTGTCCCGTTTGTGACTGAAAATGATCAAATCTTTGATTCAGAACATTTAGTGTCGAAAATATCATGTCAAAAGCGACACTCATTGTAGACGAAGGTGGATTCGACTGGCTACTTCGGTTTGTTGACAAATTGTTTTGAAAATCATTTTGCACTTGTGGATTTGATACTGTAGGTACTTCAGGCTGAAGATAAGTAAACTGAGGTAGCATAGAAGCAGATGACACGGCAGGTGCACTTTGTCTTGGTGCCTGAATGAATGGTTGTTGCAAAAAGGGGGGATGGCCTGGTGGACCTGACTGACCTGGCGACTGCCCATTTGATATAAGCGACGTATTGAAATTAGGGCACGATTGCGATGGGTTAAAACCATACAACGATTCGTTAACCTGTGCAAGAACTTGTGATATATCATGCTGTTGTTGTGTTATGGATGACGCCATTATTGTCTGTTTTGAAGGTGGGGTCAAACCTGAATTTGAATGTCTATTCCTTTCCCGTTTGTTCCTCTTCGAAATGTTTCCCATTTAACACAAGTATATATCCGAAACGAGCACTTTCAGAAGTCCTTATAGTCATTTTTCACAAAAATCATGAATTATAGTTAAAAATGTTCACTCTGAAAACTACGTGAACCTGTTCAGTCCGCCATTTTTTTTTACCTGAGAATGACCCATATGTATAGATTTAGGGGACGACCATTTGATTTTCAAGGGGAGGCTTATGCGATTTTGTAAATAAATAATTCAATTTTGGTGCCTATGAAAATAAAAATGCTAATCCTACATATCATAAAAATAAATAATTAAATTTGATCTAAAGAATTTTTTTTTTGTTGTTGCAAATGCAAATAAATAATTTGATGGGACATTTGGTGAAAATTAATAATTTGTTCGAGATTTTCGTGAAAATAAATAAATTTTCTATAAAAATCGCCCAAGACTCCAACTGAAAATCAAATGATCGTCCCTTTACCCGCCCGGGTCTTGTTCCTTTGTGTATATTTCTATAGGGAATCGAGAAAACTTCAAAAACATAGACCGGAATGCACCTGGATTCAAGAGGGTATATAAACGTTTATGTATGTCTTTAAATCTTAAAAGTAGAAATTATACATTTTTTTCTGAAATCGCCCCCTTTTCGACATACTCACACCGGCGGATCCAGCCTCCAAAAAGGGGTTCCACTGTAACAGAATACAAGTTCCAAGGACATTATATTGCACAAGATTTTTCCATTGAAACAAATATTATTTGTAGCTCGCGGAACAATGAGGCTTGTTTAGGGGGGGGGGGTCAAAATATCCCATATCCCAGTAAGTCTGGGCGAAAATATCCCATTGAAAATTAAAGATATCCCATTAATTATTGAAATATCCAGTTTTCCATTGTCAAAATATCCCATATCCCGGTACTTTTTGTCTCAAATATCCCATATCCCATTAACAAAAATGGTAAATATCCCGTATCCCAATATATCCTAAACAAGCCTCACAAATGTCCTATAATATATTTGTTATTAAAAGGAAACAATATCATCAATTATGCCCATATGTTTAATATTTGTTCAAATGGAACTTTTGTCAAGTGTAACAAATATAATTATGTTTACATGACTGCATAGAGTCCCTCAAAAAAGCGTTTCGTCGATTTTTTTTTTTTTTTTTTTGCCATTTGTTCCACATTTTACCTAAACCTGCACGAAATTTTAAAAAAATTTACAGGAGAAAGGGGTACTCTCCATTATCATCTGTACTTAAGCTGGTCCGCGGAAAAAAATTTATTGATTTTAGCCCCAAAATATAGTGATTTTTTTCAACCTACTCCAATTTGTTTTTTTTTCAAAAGCACCCAAAAAAGGGGTTGCTAAATAAGTGAAAGACAGTCAAAAAATATCTAAGAAAAATACCCCCCCCAAAAAAAATAATAAAATTGTAGCATTTTTACAAAAATGTAACTGAAATACCATTGACGCAATTTAATAGTTTCATATGATTCACATTTTATGAAATTACATTTTGTAGTTACTAGCTGAAAAATCAATCAACTTTATCATTTGCGTAAACCCTATGTAGAGTCTACGAGTCTACTGTATATACCTTAATTTTCATATACAAATAAAACACCCCAAAAATTACGCTAACCCCCCCCCCCCAAAAAAAAAAAACAAAAAACAAAAAACACCCCTTCCAAAACAAAAAGAACAATTTATCTAACCCTAGCTAAGTGAGCATCGTCCCTGATACATACCTATTATAATTTTACATAGTCTTTACAATGCCTTATGTTGACAAATTGATAAAAGAGGAAGTCGCTTTGTAAACAAATTTTGCTACTATTTTTAGTGTTGGTAAACAGTCCTGGTTTTGTACCTCTTTGACAAACAAACACCTTTAGAAACGCAATTTAAATCTGAATTACATTTTTAATTATATAGAATATTTATTTGAATTTATTGCAATGAATGGTACTTATCGATTTGACCTGGTTTTACCATATGTAAAACGAAAGTAGAAATTTCAAATCTTTCAAATATATTTATAATAAATATAAATTAAATAAATATAAATTAAACAAAATGATTTAATTATTTCTGTCTTAGTCTCAATAGATGTTTAAGAAGCATTTTGTGTCATTTTCAGTTCATATCAATATAATACCATTTACATCAAGAATTGTTTGCGAAGATCAACTAAGAAGATTTCATCTCATGTACATCGAAGGTATATTTGGGTGTTTACACATCATTTGAAAATTTATTGACTTATGTGACTACATTTTTTTTCTTTAATATCATCAATTGCAACTGAAAATTGCTTACCTCAACACATCGCCAAATACCGAAAGTAGACTTTGTGGAAATTGATAACGAAAGTAATCTAATGCGCATGTGAACACAGGTCCAGATATGTTCCAGGAGGGGAAGGGGTACCTTCAGTACAGGGGGATACGGGAGTCTGTTTTTGTTTTTGTTTGTTTTTTGTTTTTGTTTTTGTCTTTGTTTTTTTTTTTTTT
>MJUU01005887.1:174373-197996 GCA_002080025.1 Modiolus philippinarum | reverse complement strand
GCTCAAAGTGTCGTTGGCTACATGTAATGATTCAAGCAGTACCAAAATTATTACGATTCATTCACTTTTGGCAATAGTATCTATCACAAATATTGCATACCAACATCAATTGAAATACTATTTTTTGAAGTGGCCTTATGATGTTCCGATCGATAGTTCATCCACGAATGGATATTTTTTGAAACAAGGCAACATTTGAAAGTCATTTCTCTATACATCAGCTGCAGACAAAAACACATCGAACCATGTATGGGGTGAATTATATTACAATGTTATGCATTTAATTACCATTACTTGAGAAAAATGCGTTTTATTACATTACTTTAGCTTAGTAATGCATTGAATTACCACTATATTTTGAAAATTTCATCATAAAAACTAACAAATAAATCAACTTATTTTACTCCTGTCTTACCTTGAAAAAATTGAAAAGATATATAATTTTAAGTGTTGAATTCAATTTATCTGGACTTTTATTGATCAACAAAATTCCCTTATTTTAACCAAATAATTTTTATTTTCAAACCAATTTATAATGTTTTCTAATATTGCTGATTACAAGTAAATAGTTATAGAAAATATATGACATAGAAAATTTTGACAGGAGACAACAATCTTTTGATCATTCATTTCGAAACTATTGTTAAAGAAGTTTTGTTTTTACAACAGAGTCCAAACTTGTAATCAAATAAAAGAATTAATACAGTTGATTTAATTCTTGTCCAGTGCATGATTTCTTGAATACTAGAAAAGGGAAAATAATGGGTTGTCATGAAATAAACGTGCTAGCTTATGGACAAAGAATATAAAGTTTTATTTCGATGTTCTATACATGTACATTACAATACACAGTTTTTTATCATGTTTATAATTTGAGTATACCATGATTTAATATAATCTTTTATATTGTTTTCATTTTTACGCATTCTTAATATGTACTAAATTGTTTCAGTTTTATATGCAGAAAATAAATTCACAGTAACTTCGGTATTTAGTTATTTGTTACCACTGGGTCGATGCCTCTGCTGGTGGACTGTTAGTCCCCGAGGGTATTCATCAGCCCAGTAGTCAGTACTTCGGTGCTGACCCGAAAGCCGATTTTATTACGAACCTTGCAATATCTAAATTTTTGTAAATTGTGTTGAAAACTAAGGAGTATCTCCGTCATTCAAAGCTCTGTCCTTAGCTGATTTTGGCTTTACATTTAGATCATATTGGGTATTTGTTCTCTATCAGTTTTTAACACATTTGATTTCATGGTCTTACAAACGTTTAGATTTTATCTGCACTGAAGAGACATAAGTTGTCGAAATGCGCATATGCAGAAAATAAATTCACAGTAACTTCGGTATTTAGCTATTTTAATAGGATTTATTTCAATGGGATTCGTGCAGTAAAATAAATGAAAGTCTGAATTACATGTTTGAACAGCATGAAATAAAATGCAATGTAATGCATGATGTATTGACACTTACATGACGGTTCGGTTCTCATTTACCTTACATACATTTTTGTGATAGTAATGCATAGGATAACAATTACATCTAATGCAATAATCGGTGAATTACACATTGTATTGAATGACTTGAAAATATGTAATGCATTGCAATGCATTATCATTACACATTAGCATTTACCCATGCCTGCATCAAACCCATCGTTCTCAATTCGATATCTTTTATAATCAAATTGAAACTCGGATAATGTAATCTGATGAGGAAAATCCTAAGTTGTGGTCGTTTTTTTTTCAAAATAATTTCCCCGTGCATATGTATACTTTATTAAAAACATACATCTCATAAAAGTATTATCGAATATTACATATGGTAAAAGTTTCTATAAATCTCATTGGCTAATACGCTCACGTGAATTTAAGAATATTCAGTATATTTCAGCGTTGTGTCTAATTTTAGGTATATTGACGCCATTTTTCTATTTTTAAGTACATGTATATTGACGCTATGTTTCTATTTTTAGTTTTATTGACGCTACATGTCTAGTTGGACTTTCAGACTAAAGTTGTTCACTAAGAAAGATCTTATGAAAATCATATTGGAAACGCCTTACACATTAATAGGAGTTTCCGCCGGAGAAATAAAAGAGGATATTAAAATGTTTTTACAGAGCAACCATTGAAATCAATGAAAAATATATTTAACAGTTGTCACATGTTTTTTATTGCACACTTCACGTAAACACGCTAATAACTGAAAGGCATACTTGTTTGTTTGTTTATTTATTTTTTTTTTGCAAATATAAGAGAAATAACTAAATACCGAAGTTACTGTGAATTTATTTTTTGCATATGCGCATTTCGACAACTTATGTCTCTTCAGTGCACGTTTGGAAGAATCGTCGGCATTTACTAATCCTGTAAAAACTCATGTAATAACCCACTCTAGATGATGGCAGATCCACAACCGCCTTCAAATAAATGTTCTATTTCTAATTAAATTCCAATCTATTGACAAAATTTTCCTCCACAAAAATGTAGATACCATAAAACTACATATGTAATATAAAAATGATGGACTTTTTACTCTGTCAATATGTTAAATATGGACCTGTTACGAATATATAGACCTCGGACTTCGTCCTCGGTCAATATAAACCTCACAGGTCCATATTTAACATATTGACTACGTAAAAAGTCCATAATTGATAAATATACACCCGTGTTGTTTGGCAAAAATTAATGCTGTATAACTTTGGATTATTATGGTGTTCTATAAAACAGATTTTGGAATAGGTCTTATTTTTACGTACAAATGTAACGTTCATGCGGTTTTTAGGCCCGATATTTACAATATGTTTTTTACCGTCTATATTTGGTCAGATGCAGCTCATTTTCGGGCCGTCCTTCTACGACAAGGGAAACGAGAACGTTTATGTTCGATTGCTTAAAATATCAGTCTAGAAGCTTGAAAAACAATTTTTGTTATTAAACTCACCATTATGTTTTATGCAGATGGAACTAAATTTGCAATTGGAAGCAATATCTGATGTTGCTCCAGACTATAAGATTTGCAAAATCTACCAAAAGATCAATTTTCTGGGAATCCGACATATGAAATTTTGACGTATTACCGCAGTCATTGAAAGGCAAGCATGGGGACCATACATCCTCGCTATATAGCTGAGCCTATAGATCAAATGATAGGTATATACAACTTTTTATTTTGATGACCTGATGGATGTACATGTAGTACGTACTGCAGATTAAAAAATAAAGTTGAAGCCTGGTTTTCAAGGGCAAATAACTAAATACCGAAGTGACTGTGAATTTATTTTCTGCATATGCGCATTTCGACAACTTATGTCTTTTCAATGCAGATAAAATCTAAACGTTTGGAATACCATAAACTCAAAGATGTTAAAAATCTGATAGAGAACAAATACCAAATATGTTCTAAATGTAAAGCCAAAATCAGCTAAGGACAGAGCTTTGCATGAGGGAGATACTCCTTAGATTTAAACACAATTTACAAAAATTTAGATACTGCAAGATTTCAAATAGAATCGGCTTCCGTGTCAGCACCGAAGTACTGACTAATGGGCTGGATAAAACCAAAAGTTGTCTCGAACATGACGTCCCTTTTTACTGCCGAAAATCCATGAATGGTAAAATTCATCATAATTGGGCTTTTGCCCAAATATGAAATTATTCATACGAATGATAATAAAGTAAATTCACATTAAACTTTTTCAATCAAAAAACAATGCGTATTTTTCGGCCATCTTGAAATGGTAGCAACATTTGAAATTTTATTTTTGATAGATTTCATTCACTATTCATTCTGACGTTTCTATAAAAGGTTTTCTGGAAGTCCTTTTGGTGGTTTTTATGACTGTGAGTGTGTAAATGTATATTTGAGAAATTTGACAAAAAATCGTTTATTGGAAGCCATTTTAAAATTATGTCTAGTTTGAATAAAAAAAGTTTTTATGCACATCTACGCATAGTGGTCCAGCTTTGTAACAATTATAAATCGATTCTGTCCAGGCATCTCTGAGAATCGGCCGGACAAACTGTTTCAGAGAATAACAACATGGCGTCCTGACTACGCCTGTTTTGATATAATAATAGCGACCGTCTGGGAAAATTTTCTGCATAAACCCCTACTTCTCATCTTTTTGAACATTTGAACAAAATGTAATCAATTTCTGTAAAGTAGTTTCAGAGATATTGAACAAAGTAGATTTTTTGTGTATTGGCGGCCATTTTGAATTTTTGTACAGGTTATAATACCATTTTAAATATGTCTATCTGGTTTTATGAAAATCTGTCAACTGAAGTAGTTTTTAAACGTTAACTGGCGGCAATATTGATAATGAATGCAATTTTGAATCCGAAATTTTCAGGAAAGGTAAAACTCTTCATAATTTGGCTTTTGACCAAATATGAAATTATTCATACCTCTCTAGCCTTTGGAGTGTACATTTCACAATTGATTCGCTACTGTCGAGCATGTATCTTGTGCAGAGCAAAAACACTGTCCCATAACCTGCTTAGTCAGGGATTTGTTCAGCTTTTGTTTATTTCATCCCTCAAGAAATTTCATGCCCATATCCATAATATCATTGAAAAATATGACCTGTCAGTGTCCAAAATGAAAGCGGACATTTTCAACTAGATTCATGTCTTCCCGGATTTGACATACCGATTTGGTATTTTTTCTAGATTAACACACTTACAACAATGTACAGTATGAAGGACACTATTAACAGAGCAGGACATGCTTACCCTTCCGGAGTACAGGATGTCACTTCCAATTACATGGGAATTCACGCTGTGGATGCCTTGGGTTTGAATGTTTTTTTTTATTTCCGTGCTTTTTAGCTGTCCTTTTGTCCATGTCTTGGGGTTTTTGTAAATACTACTTCTTTGTTCCTTCGGTACTCTACAGTCGTTGTTTCCTTTGTGTAATTGGACCTATAACTGTCTGATTTTGTACACATATAGTAAGCGAAATAAAAAAAAACCCCAAAAAAAAAAAAAAAACAAAAACAAAAAACAAAAAAACAAAAAAACAAAACAAAACAAACAAATCAAAAACAAACAAAACAAAACAAAAACACAAAACTAGAGCTGTCGGCAAAGCCAGACTAATATCCCTCGCATCTACATTTGAGTACCAAGGCATGTCATTTGAAATTTAGACCTTCAACCAGGTAGTTATTGTTAAGAAAATCTTAAGAAATAAAACCCTTTCAGGTTTTATTCTCATTCGGTCATATCTACTAATTCACATATAAATATGATACATTAGATTATATATCAGGTGGATGAAAGGATGATTTAATCAAGCTCTGGACACAAAATAAACAAGGGTTTACTATCAAAAATGTAAAAGTTCAAAGTCAAGGTAGAAGTGACCCACCTTTACTACACCACACATCACCTTCCCATGATGCATCAACATACCAAGTTAATAATCCTAGGGAAAATGCTACGTAAGTTATACTCTGCACAGATGTACATGATTTTTTTATATTCTTAAGGTCAGGGTCACAGTGACTTATATTTGATACGCGACACATCACCTTGCCATGATCCATCTAAATACAAAGCTTCAAAATCCTAGGTGTTATCGTAAAAAATGTCTTCTCGGGACTAGAAATCCACATTGTTTTACAATCATAAAGGTCTAAGTCAAGGTCACAGTGACCTAAATTTGGTACGTGACACATCGCTTTTCAATAATGCATCCACACCCTAAGTTTGATAAAACTAGGTGCAACAGTACAAAAGTTCTAATCCAGACATAAAATGCTTATGGTTTACTATCCTAAAGGTCAAAGTCAAGGTCACAGTGACCTTAATTTGGTACGCAACACATCGCCTTCTAATAATGCATCCACACACCATCTCTGATCCTAGTTACTACAGTACCAAAGATCTGCTCCAGGCACGAAATAAACATGGTTTTACTATTATGAAGGTCAAAGATCAAAGTCAAGGTCACAGTGACCTAAATTTGGTACTCGACACATCGCCTTCCGATGAGGCATCCACACACCAAGTTTAAAAAATCTAGGTGCTGCAATTCAAAGTTCTGACCGGGCAAGAACTACACATGAATTTACTATCATAAGCTCAAAGGTCAAAGTCAAGTTTAGAGTGACCAAAATTTGATACGCGACACATCGCCTCCCCATGATGCATACACACATTAAGTCTAATTCTAGGTACAACAATGACCTTAATTTAGTACGCAACACATCGCCTTCTAATAATGCATCCACACACCATCTCTGATCCTAGTTACTACAGTACAAAAGTTCTGCTCCAGGCATGAAGTACACATGTTTTTACTATAATGAAGGTAAAAAGTCAAGGTTACAGTGACCCAAATGTGGTTTCCAACACATCGCCTAGGTCGTAGCCAATTTTTGGACTCTTTATGTTAAATACTCTAAAACAGTTAGAGATAGCTAATCAAATGTTTTGGAGAAAATGTGGGTCTGACCAAGGTCTACATTATGTACATTTTTTGTATATCAGGTTCAACATAACTGGACCTTTGGTTTTTGACAAAAAAAAATGTTTTCGGTGTCTGAAATGAAGTTTTTTGCTTATATCTCAAGAAAGATTAAAAATATAAAGAAGCTGTATCAGAAAAAATGTTCAGTACATTATGTCAAAGTCGAGATCCTTTTCAACAGCTTTATTTGTAATCAAAGTTCTTAACAACAATACCTTAAAAGTTTTGTTATGTTATTAAGAGGAAAAAGGTGACAATGCCAACCGGAAGTGACATTCATGCCCTAAGCAACATTTAAATCTTTCGAAAAAGTCCTTGGCAACAGTAAGAAATGGGGTCAAATTAAGTTCACAGCTTTTGATAATATCATATATTTGACTGAAAGAGACAATGAAATCATACACAAACATGTTATTATGGTGAAAAGTGGTGAAAGACCTTGCAGTTGTTCTCCGAACTTTTAAAATGAAGCAGTGCAATTCAATGAAAACATACATTCAACATAATTAAGAATATCAGCCCTAAAAGGATTTAAAATTGTCTGAAGCAATATTTTGAAGTCTTGTTTTAGTTTTTTTTAAATATTTTTGACGAATGCTACGAAGCTTTTTGTTTAGATGTTCATACAACATTTGCTCTAAATTTAAATAAACTGCTGGTCAGCACATTCCTTTGAAATGATTTTGAAATAAGAGAGAACTTTTTTAGTTTGTAGATCAAAAGACTGTCTCAATGAAACTGTTTATAAGCTTAAAATGGTTGTATTATCGGTGTACAGAAAACCATGGCATACCGATATTCAAATTCGATAATCCGTTTAAAAATAGTAAGGACATGTTCAGATTAACAGTGAGAAGGGGTACGCGTTGCATCTTGAATTACATGTATCATTTGCGGAATTATATGTCCAAAGCAAAATTGTCCAACGGTCTAGACGTCTAGACAAGATAAAAAAATGCAATGCACAAAAAATGCACTAAAATGTCACATTGAACACGCCTGCCTCGGTTTGATTATTTGATATTGCATCTTATCGTTATAACCCAGTTGAAAAGGTATAAAAAAGGAAGAGTTCAACAGTCTTTTGCGCAACAAAATCATCCGACCAGTAGGTAAGACTTATAATAATTTTGCAAGGTAATTCTCAACTTATTTTTTTCTACACTAGCTTTCAAAAAGTGTTATTATAAGTTCATTACATTAGCAAAGGAATACTCTGGTTTTGGGAAATATTTTTAAGCGGTATTTGGAAAATCCCAAATAGCAGATTTTTAGTAATTCGTTTGCCATTGACATAATCTGACAGTGGTTTTCCAATGAACGATCAATTCGCTAAATCATTCGTATTGCAGTGATCATATTTCATGGAACTGATAAATATTAACCGTAATCCATTTCGCTACGTCGGCAAAATTAACCCAATATGCTTCATTAGTACACTGATCAGATACATTTCACATGGATTATAAAGTTGTTTTGTCCTTTTATATAAAATCGTTTTAATCTTTATGCTTGAATATTTTTGTTCATTTTTATGTTCCCTTTGCAAATTAAAACTCGAAAAAAGCATTATCACAATATCATGGTCTTCTTTCATAATTGATGATGTTGTTATACGAAATCTATTTAGAAGTATTTCAATTGAAGTTTCATATGTTAGAAGGCTTGATATCATAGTAAACGGAAATTATGTCCTTAGCCAGCTGTCAGTTATTGCGAGAATTTGTCCGGACAGTACCCGTCTGTATTGTCTTCATGTTTTATGTACTTCATTGTTAGGGTACTAGTCTTGATAAGTTGGACTTTTTCCTAGTTTGATTTTTACTATGAGTCTTTTTGTGTATTTATTTTTCAGCCATTCACCACACATAGGGGAAGGGTTTGGATCCAAGAAAACGAGTTTAACTCCACCGCAATTTTTGCGCCTGTCCAAAGTCAGGAATATGTTGGTCATTGACTTGTCCTTCTCTGCTTATAAAATTTTAGTTTCTTGATATTTGGGTTATTGGATGTGGTTTGTTTCCATTGATTTATTCACTTTTTTACCTTTTGGGGCCATTTAGGGTTTGCTGTATAGTGTGAGGTTCCTCACTGTGTTGACGACAGTACGGTGACCCCCAAATGCTTTCTTTTGGGTGGTTTTAATCTGGATATGGGATGGTGTCTCCTTGACATTTACCCCATTTCCTTTCTTTTTCATATTCATTTGTTTTTGCTCGGAAGTCTTTGTAGGAACAAATGTGAAAAAGGTAGCTGTTTGAAACTAAAACTCAATGTCAAGATTGAAATAATTTCCTTACTGGACAATTAAGAAACATTCTGAAAATTGGAACCATAACTCTAATAGTTAAATAATTAGCACAGAGACATCCCAACCTTTTTCCAAAATATTTACAATTTGTATTACAATGATGTTTTTCCTTCGACCCTGCATTCAGTTTGGATCAGATAACAGCTGGCCAACGTTTTCTTGAACAGCAGTCACAAGAACAGTTTAAGTTTACTTTGGGCAGACTTAGAACAGTCCTAGAGTTTTTATTGTTTTTCGTTCCTAGAATCGTTTTAGAATAATGACTGTTTGGACTTTTTCAGGGTATTATGGAAGGCGGAAACCGTCAAAAATATAACACCAAGACAAAACAAGCAATACTGAAATAAACGAAACTGAATTGAAATAAAACAGATCATTTTGTCAAGTTAAACAAGCAAGATTTAAATAAACCAAACTAAATTGAAATAAAACAGAACATTAAGTCAAATAAAACAAGCAAGATTTAATTAAAACCAAACTAAATTGAAATAAAACAGAACATTGTATTAAATAAAACAAGCAAGATTTAAATAAACCAAACTAAATTGAAATAAAACAGAACATTTTGTCAAACAAAACAAGCAATACTGAAATAAACGAAACTGAATTGAAATAAAACAGAATATTTTGTCAAATAAAACAAGCAAGATTTGAAAATACCAAACTAAATTGAAATAAAACAGAACATTTTGTCAAATAAAACAAGCAAAATTTAAATAAACCAAACTAAATTGAAATAAAACAGAACATTTTGTCAAATAAAACTAGCAAGATTTAAAAAAAACACTAAATTGAAATAAAACAGAACATTTTGTCAAATAAAACTAGTTTGATTTTTCTTCCGTAGTGCGGCAGTGTTTTACCAGCAGACTAGATTCCTTGAGCCAGCCGGCAGTTTAGCGCGCGAGCACTCTTTGACCCTTCTGTCAAAATTACGTTTTGTCTTATGCTTTTTTTTTGTTCCAAGATAGTGCTCATTGAGTTAGTAGTCTAACTCTATTAGGTTTCATTCGCATGTTTATGATACTATAGTGAAACGGGATAGAGAAAGGGGAGGTTTTGTTACCCATAAACCGGTTTAAACCTACAACTGGCTTTCGCTAGTGCCGGTACCAAGTCCGGCTATCCCGAGTTCCTATCGTTATTTATGTTTGTCTCTTGTTTTCATTATTGTTTTTCTGGTGCAGTTTGCTTGTAGATTGTGGCATGTGATTGTAGTTCCTTGCCATTGTAGGTGTTTGCTGTTTTCCTGTTTTTGTAATAAGAAGATTTAAATAAACCAAACTAAATTGAAATAAAACAGAACATTTTGTCATATAAAACAAGCAATTTTTAGCTCACCTGGCTAATGACAGATGGGGTTTTGCCATCACTTTGCGGCCGTCGTCTGTCCGGCGTAAACTTTTAATTCAAAGATCTTCTCCTCTGAAACTACTGGGCCAATTGAACCAACTTGGCCATAACAGTCCTTGGGTGGTCACTTAAAACAGGTGTTTTTAAGGTCCGCACGATATCCAAAATGCCCGCCAACGGGAAACATAGTTTTAACATTTGACCCTATGAGGAAACACATTCAAAGATCTTCTCTGAAACTACTGACCCGATTGGTACCAAACTTATAGTCCTTGAGTGGTCCCTTACAAAAAAAGCGTATTTCAGGTTTGCAATATATCCAACATGGCCGCCAGTGGGTAACATAGTTTTAAGATGAGACCCTATAGGAAAACATGTTCAAAGATCTTCTCCTCTGAAACTTCAGGGCCAATTGGAAGCAAACTTGGCCAATATAGTCCTTTGGTTGTCCCTTGCATTAAATGTGTTTTTCAGGTCAGTGCGATGTCCAAGACGGCCGCCAGCGGAAACATAGTTTTAACATTGGACCATACTGGAAAACAGGTTCAAAGATCTTCGTCTCTGTAACTTCTAAGACAATTAGTACCAAACTTGGCCCTCACTAAAAGGTTTTTTTTCAGGTTCATGCTATATCAAACATGCCTGCCAGCTAGCGGGGGACACAGTTTTAACAGTGGACCCTATGGGAAAACATGCCACAAAAGTCTTTGGGTGGTCCATTGCAGAAAGATTGTTTATAAAGTCCGAGCTATATCCAAGATGGCTGCCAATGGGAAACATAGTTTTAACATTGTACCCTAAAGGATAACATATTCAAAGATCTTCTCTAAAAATGATGAGCCAACTGTAACCAAACTTGGCCAGAATAGTCCTTTGGTGGTCCCCTGCAAAAAAGGTGCTTTTCAGATCTTGGTGAAATGAACTATGGCAGCCAGGGCGGACCATTGTTTTTACATTGGACCCTATATAAAAAAAAACTTTCAAAGATGTTCTCTGAAACTACCAAGCCAATTACAACCAAACTTTACCACAATATTACTTGGATGATCCCCGCAAAAAAAAAGGTGCTTTGCACGTTCCCGCTATAATTAACATGGCCGCCAGCAGGTGACCTAGTTTTAACAATGGACCCATTGGGAAAACACATTCAAAGATCTTCTCCTTTGAACTATTGAGCCAATTATATCCCAACTTGACCACAATATTCCTTGGCTGGTCCCCTGCAAAAAGATATTTTTCAGGTCTGCACTGATCCAACATACATGTAGTGGCCAGCGCGGAACTTAGTTTTTATAATGGACAGGATGGGCAAACACATTCAAAAGCTTCCTCTGAAACTTCTGAGTCAATGGAACCAAACTTGGATAAAATAGTCTTTGTTTTGACCCCTCGAAAGAAAACTGCTTTATTAGGTTGACACCTTATCCAAAATGGCTGCCAGCAGGGAACATAGAGGTCATCTACCCTTAAACTTATTTGGCATATTGGAACTATAGTTTAACTATATATATGGGCTCTTTAACACAAAATGTCTAATATGTTAATCTAGGACCAGGTGAGCGATACGGGCTCTTGAGAGCCTCTTGTTAAATAAAAAAAAAAAACAATTGCAATTAAAACAAGTTATCAACAAACACAAAACAATCAATGCACAAATAAAACTGACCAAAAACCCAAAGTCACCGAGATTTTAAAAAAGATCGACAACTCTTTAGAAAGGCGGGAAATTCGGCAGTATAAAATATATGCGGCGTGCTATATGCCTATTAAATGAGGCCGCCGATCTACTGTCAAAATCGGCAGTCCCTACTGCCAATGGTGCGAATAATTTAACCGACGGCACCACCTCATCTACAAATAGTCAACCAGCCGCATACCCACTGCTGGTAGAACTTGGTAGATCAGCAATCATGGCCATATACAGGTCGCTGTTTAGGAGGCCGAGCGTAAGTTTGTAACAAACGACTGAGCATGTACGCATTTTCCCTATATGTCCTATATTGTGAGTACAGGCTCTTAAAATTTTCATCTTATCCCCCCCCCCTCAAATTACCTCGCTTGTTTTTCATTTCGACTACTACGTAAGACGTCATGGATTGCTTAAGCCAAGGATGTATTCACATCCTGTCCCGAATTACATAAATTAGTTGCAACAATATACAATCTGTCCACTTGCATTCCCTCTACTTGCATTCAACTACTGTTACTAATCTTTTAATTTGTGTACGTGTACTAAAGCTGCTTATTGGTCCTTGTAAAATTTTCTGATTACTGATATGGCAGATCTCTAAAATATATGGTCTCATCTTTCCAAAAATGTATAATGCAGGTGTGTGCGTTTCCGTTAATCCAAATTCGAAAAAATCGTTGCTTTGCCACTCTTCTAAAATCATTTATCTTTCAATAGGCCAAAGCGTTTGGTGAAAGGTATAAATCGTTTTTGAGCCATAAAACACGAGCATTTAAAAAGTTTCAAATATGGCAGTTCAAACCCTTGTTGTATTTATAGTATTATTTTAACATTTAACGAACCTAGTCCCACACTTACACTTTAAGGACTAGTGTAAGTAGTGGTAATGCAAGTAGAGGGAAGCAAGTGGACAGGTTGACATCATTGCAATTAATTCAGGATGTGAAGACATCCTTGGCTTATGCAATCAATTACTTCTGACGTAGGAAAACGACTGACTGAGACAAGTGTAGGAGATCCGTCGTTTCTTAAAAACTGCTGTTTTATCTCTTAAACAGCGCCCTGTGTTTGGCCGTGATATGACAGGTACGGCAGCTGATCGACTATTTGTAGATCAATTGGTGCCGTCGGTTAAATCATTTGCAAGATTGGCAGTAGGAACTGCCGATTTTAGCAGTAGATCGGCCGCCTCATTTAATAGCAGTATAGCACGCCGCATATCTTCCATACTGCGGAATTTCCCGACTTTCTAAAGAGTTGTCAAACTTGTTTCAAATCGCGGTGACCTCCCTGTTATGGTCTGAAAAGTGCCAATATCAAAATATCTAAGTTTTGAATGATATCTCAAACGTATTAAAATTAATGGAAGTTAGATTCTTGGAAAAGGAGGTTATTCTTTCTGTTTGACGTTCAGTAATAAGGAATATTAAGACTTTTTGGGCAGTTCTCCTAACATTGTGAAAAAAAAAAACCGAGACGTTGAATTTTTATAAAATTTCGATATAAGTCATAGGTAAAGAGGACTTTTTGGGTGAAAATTCCCATCTAGAAGAAATTTAAGGAAGCTGTGTTTTCAGCAATATTTTGACAACCTCTTTTCTTTTTTACTGCAAATCAATACTTCATGCATGCCTATGATCATTTTTCCCTAATATTTAGGTCTTCAAGTTTCTATGAAGAAGTTTGGCAGTATATAGTCATATTATGCCAATTGCCAGATCATTATGGCACTATAGCAGCACTAATTTTTTACTTTTCCACATTTTATATTACCATTCGTCATGAACAATTGGTCTCTCGACTGAAAGATTTAGTTCAAAGATGTTTCTTCCGTAAGAACAGCGAACAAAGATATAAGTAAATTGTTACTGGCAGCATACTTTGAAAAGTGAGTGAGAACCTAACCCTCAGCCTAAAACTAACAACCAAAGGACATTGGCAACGTCGGAAAAAACAAAGAAACAAAGACATACCATCAGCACGACACAGTAAAGAAAATGAAGACACATTTATACAAAAATACGACTCAGAATCATAAACAAAAAATGTACATAGGAACAAGTGATTAAAATGTAGTTTCTGATCGATAATACGTGTTTATTTGTCTAGCCTGGAGGACTAGTTTATCAACAGACTACCGACATTCCAATCGGCACAAACTATGCATCACTTTAAACAGGTCTGTTTCTCCCTTCATAGAGGATGAATTCATCAAAGGGCTTCTTCAAAATAAAGATAAAACAAATATCAAAGTCGTTAAATTTCATCTTCCGTTATATAGTTGATATTTTATCACTAAGCAACCCTCACTATGGTTATTTTTCCTTATCTTATTTTTCTAAAAGAGCTCGAAATTTAAGACACAACAGATACTTCCACATTGGCCTCGGTCCTTGGCCTTCATCTTAAAATTGACAACAGAGTTACACTACAAATAGGCTGTATGACAAAAGCAATGACCCTTTTTTTCCAATAGTCAACTTCCCTTTTTCATTCCGAAAACGCATGATATGAAGTTAACATCTCCAAAATCACTCGCTTCTCGAGGGTCTGTGTTCGATGCAGTGACTTCCTTGATAAAGCTCGGTTGCTTACAATATACCAGTTAACCTTGTGTATGTTACCCATAACTTGAATTCATCACCACAGAAGGTTTACAGTCGATATCACGATCATTTGGAACACAATGAGACATCTCTTTCTCTGATAACAGCAAATCTTTTCTCATTACAGCTTAATTTTGTTGTTCGTTTACTGGATTTGACTTTACTAACGGAGTTGATAGGTTCACCACGTCGGATATCTTTTAAGAAGCAAGAGATGCTTGCTATACCGTTGCACCTAATTATCTCACCCATGATTTTATTCACTGTAACTTCGGTATTTAGTTATTTATTGTATCTGTGTTGTCCATGAATATGTGTGTCTGCATTTTTTTTTGTGCCGTATGCATGTGGCGTCCTTGTTTCTTGGTATATCCGGTGTTGCCATTGTCCCTGTTTTTTTCATTTTTGACTAAAGTTTGAAATTCATTACTATAATAAGAAAATTGCCTTAACTTAATCCTTATTTTATTTTATTCGATGCTTTGAATTATTTTGACGTATACTTGACGATAATCTTGTATTTAGATATCATCAGTTTAACCATGATATAATTGTTTATTTGGTTATTTAAAGCAAATGTGTGTTTTAAGGTATCTTGACCACAATTGCTAACGTATTCATTTTTATGCCCAATGCTTAAATTAATTACATCAGGACGTAAACACCTTCACTTAAATATTGCAATATAAAATGTGAGATGTTTGTTTTACAAGACATAACACAATAGAATTGACTAATGGAAGAAATGTAAGATTTTATTTTGTGTATAGGTCATTATTTAATTTTGATGGCAACTTGCACACTAATGCCCGAGTATCTCCCTTTTTTCAAAAAGAGAGAGCAAAGCTGACTTCAGTATTACCTTTTCACACTTTTGACTTGTTTGGTGGAACATAAAGTAAGCAAAAACATTTTATTTTACTAACTAAAAGAGTTGTGGCTCAAGAAAAGTGAAAAAATGGCGTCAATTACCACATCATTTTGTTATTACAAAGTGTGCAATATATGAAAATATTGAACAGATACATATTTTTAAGTTCCTCTTTTGAAACAAAAGTGGGAATATAATACTATTCATCTTTTCCTTTCACGTTTTATATTTCATTGCAACAAGAGATAAGTGATATTTTATTCAATGCAGAATTTGTGTCCGTATTCTAGGTTAATTTGTGGCTACAAACAGTACAGACAAGATGAAATATTTCTTTCTTCTCGCAGTAATATTACCGGTTGTTTTTGGTGCGCCACAGGAAAGATTTCTTGGTAAGTTTGCACACTTAACATATGTTTAAATGTCCCTTATAAAACTATTTTACTGAATAAAAATGCTGTTAAATTTTCTTTCTGCATATGGCCATTTCGACTACTTGCAGATAAAATGCAAAACTTCGAAATCCAAATATCGAAAGATGTGTTAAAGATAATCAAAATGATCTCAATGGAAAGCTATAATCAGCTAAGAACAGTTTAAGTCAACATTCCAAGATATGCTTAACGCCTAATTAAGAAGCAAGCTTAGACTCAATGATCCTACATTGTGCCCTTAAAAAAACTGAAAATTGGACAGCAATGTACTAGTGTCTGAAGTTGTTTTTTTATTTTTCTGAAATGTTACTATTTTAACAGCTCATGTTAAAATTACTAGTAACTAGTAACAAACTGTTAAAATGATACTATATTAACAGTTTGTTACTAGTTTGCTCAGTATTCTTTCGAATGGAGCGGATGTTTTTGAGGCATTTCATCAATGAAATAAATGAATAATTAGACGGTAATACAACAAATTAAATGTGTGTTTCCTAGATTAACAAATAAAACATGAATATACATTAAATCATAGTCAATAACAAAATACTCATGTTTCTTTGTAAACGTAAAGTAAACGTTAAAATAATACTATGAAACATAACGACACAGTTATAAGTTACATGTAATGGTCGGTTTGATAGAATTTATTGAACTTTTCGAATTTACACTTATTGGGTGTACTTTGCAGCTCGGCCGTGAAACTTAATTTACGCACCGGGTATCCCGATAAAGATGCTATGGAGTATATGCTCCGTGTGTGTTGTATCCTCTTTTTTCCCTTTGATGTTATGATAAAATTAACACGGAGCTCTGTTTGCCTCGTGTGAATTTTATCATAATATCAAAAGAAAAAACGAGATACAACATACACGAAGCAATATGCTCCGTGGCATCTTAATTTGGATACCTGGTGTGTATATCGATGCGGTGAAGGAAGTGACAAAACTTTCAGTGTACCGAAATTAAGATTAACTCCTAAGCCGTCTACCTTTCATTGACTCGCTGTCGTGCCAAGACAACATTGTATACATTTGGCTTACACGTCTGATATATTTTACACATAGATGAATCTTACACATTGTATAAGCTTTATTTCACGACCAATAAAAGTTTTGTCACTTCTTTGAGCGCAGCAATAACACGAATACCGATTTTTTTTTCAATTACATGTATGTTATTCGATTTATTAAATTAAATGTTTGAAAAAAAATATTTACTGTTAACAAGCTACTTAATGGAAAGTATTGTCAGATACACATATAAATTTAATAGTCTTAATGTTTAAACAAGGAATACTATGCATCACACAATCATCTTTAGAAAGCGTTAATTCGCTTCATATTGCAAATACGGAAGTTTTTGATTTTCACAAGACAATATTTCATTAAAATGTATAGTAGTAAGCGATATTTACATCGAGTAGACTTTAAATTCATACAAGAAAGAAGTCAACAAAACAAATTACTGAAAAATTAACAACAGAGCAATGCTTATTGTATTTCTTATCTTTTAAGTGGATTTACAGAGTGTGATTGATCAAATAAAGACTTTTGCCCACAGTGGAATGGCTCACGATACCTGTGTAGTAGAGTGTAAGAAGCTCGTTCCTATATATCTTTCCCTGTTGTGTGATACTGGATGCACATCGTAGGTGTATTTAGATTTAGATTCGTGATACAATGTACTATGATTGTATTATCAACTCAATCTCAATGTAATGTACATACCTTTTTAGGTGTATTGTCTCGATCAGCCATCACTATTCTTATTTTAACTACAATTCTTTTAACGGTTTCATCTACATTGAAATGAAAAATAGCGAAGCTTAAGACAATCAATAGCAAAAATGTTGTACTCCTAAAAAAGTCCGTGTACGTTGAGACGATTTCACATGTACAAAACAGAAAATTTGATTTTATTGGTGCTACAGCGATTCTTTTCTTGCACAATTGGTACAATAACCACAAATATCTTTTTTGCACAATTTGAAACCAACTCCAACAATGTTGACATTATTTTTTTTGCCTTTTTAGCTGGTGGTCAAAAGATTTCAGGTTATGTTAAATTTCATATGTTCAGTCAATGTCAGTTCTAACATGCATGAAAAGTGTTGTGTTCATATTCAACACGAATTCAGACAGCATGACAAATGCAAAACAAACGCTTAAAAAATGAACAAGAACGAGCAAAACTTAAGCACTGGCAGTTTGTTCCCCTTCAAAAACATGAAACATCATCAGATGCCCAGAAAGCGTATGAATTATCTGCTGCACGCATGGCACCTGGCGCACCACTAGCAAATTATCTAATTGGTCTGATTGGTTGATTGATTGATTAGTTAGAGTTTAACGTCCAATGAGCAATATTTCAGCTATATCAGGACGAGAACAAGTTAATCAATTCAAAAAATTGAAAGTATCAGAAGAAAGAAATAAAGGTGGAAGGGACACCCTGGGCTTGTGACTGCCACTGGAAAATTGGAGAAATGGGTACGGGCAGGAAATTTAGCCTTCCATACGACACCCAGTGCGTCTGCTCTCTTTAGAGAAATATAGAAGGGGTCTTTATACTGCATGGAGCGTGGCGTTTCTCCACACAGTTTGGCTACAATGGTTCGCAGTCAGGCTTTCCGTATTATGACCTGACTACCCCGCATAGACAGGGCATTCCCCTATCCACCACCTGGGGACGCGCCCGGCAGCTCTGTAGCCGAAGCCCCTGAAAACCGATTCAGGTGCCGGGTTGTAAATAATGATAAATATATACCTATTTATTTACAATGGAGAAAAAAATCACCTTTAAACGGAACCAATTCAAAATTCATTGTATGTACTACTTTTCTTACCCACGAACAGTACTAAAGTAAAAGTTTAATAACCTTCTGTGGATCTATTTAGTATTCAGAATTTCAGATGAAGAACAACAATAAAAGCCTTGTTCCGTTGCGTATTGTTACCATGTATTTGTAGAGACTTTGTCTCATTTGCATGTACTCCTTATCCCTTCATTGTTAATTTATCAAGGACAAATAGGCACAGACTTCATCACCAAAAAAAAAAAAACTAAAGAATGCCAATGTGATATACAAGACACACACACACAAAAAATAGTACTGACAGTGTGAACTTCCCAATGATGAAAACGGAAAGTATCATCAGGTGTTTCAGAAGTCTGAGCATGATCTGCTCCACGCATGGAACCCGTTTCAAATGTATATGTTCATTATATGAAACGGTACTTTTTTTAATGAAAAAATTTAACATTGAAATATTCTCCTAATATCCAAAACACATGATTGATACTTATATTAACATGTATTATATCGTAAAATATAGACATCTACCATTATAATATAGATAGCGATGATTTATCGAGTTTTTTTCAGTAAAAAAAAATCCGTGATATAAACGATATATTTTCACCGTAGGTTTACAAATAAAAACAAATTTCCTAGCCTGTGGACTAAAACATTTCCACACTCGGGTGAAAATCCCCCTTCTGTCCTTCTTTGTATGGACCGTGCCTAACGAAGGTACATTGTATCACAACATTCGATTCGAGAAAAAAAAAACAAAAAAACATATGGTGACTTCAAGATGAAGAACAACAATAAAAATGTTGTTCCTTTGCTTGTTTTTTATCATGTATTTGTAGAGACTTTGTCTAATGTGCATTTACTCCATATCCTTTTATTCACCATATATTTCCGTCTGGACGTTTATAATCTTTAATTTGGATGAAACAATAGAGAGGATGCCGTGGATTCGTTAATACAATAATAGAATTATGCCACGAGAATGGTTTAAGACATTATAGTTAATATTACATATCACGGTCGATAAGTTATATTTTAATTCTATGTTCTCATTAGTTCACCAATATTTCAAAATTAACTATCAAAATATATCGATACAAAAATCAGCTATAGCACAGAACGGAAACATAAAACACTTTTTAAAACATTTATATTACAGTGAAATTTAACTTTAAATTTATATTATCTTTTCAGAGTGCTTAACCTTGTTCCATAAGCAGAACAGAGATTTTGTTACACAGAATCTTGTAAAAATGGAAAAAAATAAAAGCTATGAAATTATAACTCGTTGTGCATTTTGTCATTGTATAGTATGTTAAATAATATTGCTTTTAAACACAAAATTGAATAAAGAAACTGTGATAATTAATTTGAAAATTTGCAAACCATGCTGTTTTCATGCCAGACAGCATTTATGTTAAACTAAAACTGAGTTTGTAGATTTTTTTTTCATAGTGACAATTTTGAAACTTATTTTAGAAATCCAAGTCAACATATGAAGTTTCATAAATTTAGAGCATTTCTTAACGAAATATATATATGAAGCGGCAAAGACTTAAAGCAAGAAAAGAAAATATACAAAACCTTTTAAAGTATACTTTGTTGTGGAATTTCTCATCGTACAACTTCTTCAATAATATTGCAGGTTTCAACTGATCACGTCAAATACTTTGCTTTAAAATTTCAAAACAATGGTTTCCATTCTAGTTTAATGTAAAACAAGTTTGACGCAAAGGGCACATTTTTCGACCAAAATATTGAGGATCTTACACAGTACATAATGATTTCAAAAAAAATATTTATCCAACCACGCATTTTTAATTTTTAAAGAAGAGCAAAACCCGTAAGAGTCAGTAAGCATTACTAGCAGTCGAATGGTTGTCACTTTATTCTCTTCCCAACAGCAGTCACTTCTCACTGTTTTCTGTTTAGTTAATAAATGAAACAAATAATGGCATGAAGAATTATAAATAACAATTATGTCTCTCTTACTTCTGTACATTTCTTTCTGCTGCTTTAAGAGTATGTTATTCATTTGTTAACCGATTTTATTAGAATTTGCAATAACTTAATTTTACAAAATTTTCTTTAATACTAAGTAGTATCTCTATCATGTATAGCTCTGTCATTAGCTGCATGTTGGCTTTTCTATTTCTTTAGATCTTCTCTTTTTTGGTTTATAGACTTCTAAATGTTTTGATTTGATCTACACTGATGAGACCTAACTTGTCGAAATGCGCATATGCAGAAAATAAATTGACAATTACTGTGGTAGGTTGTTATTTATAATCATTGAGCAGATGTTTTTGCTGTTTGACTGTTAGTCCCCGAGGGTATTCACCGACCCAGTAGTCAGTACTTCGGTGCTGACCCGAAAACCAATTTTACTGGAATTTGTAAAATCTACATTTTACAAAAATTTTATTTAAAATTAAGGAGTATCTCTTTCATGCATAGCTCTGTCCTTGCTGAATTTTGGCTTTTCTATTTAGATCCTTTTGGTAATTTGTTCTCTATTAGCTTTTAAAAGTTTTTCGGTGGATATATTTCCAAGGTTTTGATTTGATAGACTTCCAAGTGTTTTGATTTGATCTGCACTGATAAGACATATGTTGTCGAAATGCGCATATGCAGAAAATAAATCAACAATTACTCCGGTATTTTATTATTAATTACCACCGGGCCGATGCCTCTGCTTATGAACTATCAGTCCCGACAGTATTCACCAACCCAGTAGTCAGTTCCTCGGTGCTGACGAAAACCTCAATTTTACTGAAATTTGCAAAATCTAAATTTTACAATTTTTTTTTGTTAAACTAAGGAGTATCTCCCTCGTGCATAGCTGTATCTTTAGCTGAATTTTGGCTTTTCTATTTATATTATTTTGGTTATCTGTTTTTTATCAGCTTTGACAAGTTCTTCAGTTAAAAGTAGGGATGGCAAAATGTCTCGAATTCAGTACTCGAGTACTCGGTACAAATACTCGCGAGTACTCGAGTACTCGGGCCATTTAATTTATAATGTATAGCCACCATTCGTTTCATGTGGGACGAGGACCTGCAACGTAGGTCTTCTCGGCTTTCACTGAAACCTTTCTGGCTTGTTTTTTTTCCTTCGGGAAACATTGTCAATTTGAATAATACTCGAGGACTAACAGTCCTCCAGTAGAGGCATCGGCCCAGTGGTAATAAATAACAAAATACCGAAGTTACTGTTAATTTATTTTCTGCATATGCGCATTTCTACAACTAATGTCTCATAAGTGCAGTTCAAATCAAAACATTTGGAAGTCTTTTAACTAGGGATGGCAACGAGTACTCGAATACTCGAGTACTCGTTCAGAAGGCGAGTACTCGAGTACAATTTTTGTACTCGAGTACTCGGCCTATATAAAAATTAATGGATAATTCTTAAATTAAGGTATGTATTTTAAGTATCTTCTCAATAATTTGTTTTCTCTATGAATTTTAATTTTGTATTTATTGTATCTCATATGCATTCGCCTGATATTTCAGCATTCCTACCATTCTCTTTTCGTTTTTCTGAAATTTACTCATCAATCAAAGGATGTTCCCAAAATTCAACCTTTCAAATTTAATCACCTCTCGAGTCTTATTCGATAAAAATATATTTGGGGCATTCTTCGAAACCTTTCTTAGCGGATCAAAGTCATATAAATATTTTGAAATATGTCCATTAAGTTTTAGGATCGGCGAAATTGAAGAAAACTTTTATTTGGCAGGAGACAATTAACGTTATGTTTTTAATCAGAAAGGCCCCTCATTAACATAATTAAAATTATATCTAAGCAAATTTCTACAGTACAAGCCGTTAGTCGATTGTTTGACAATCAGTATTTCATTGATGTATACAACAGGTGATTTTCTTGAGTATCACCAACTCAGTAGTCAGTACTTCAGTGCTGACCCGAGAACCAATTTTATTGAAATTTGCAATATCTAAATTCACAAAATTCTGTTGAAAACTAAGAAATATCTCCCCCAGGCATAGCTCTGCCAAAAGTCGAATTTAGGCTTTCCCATTTAGAACCTTTTATTTATTTGTTCTTTATCAGCTTTTACAAGTCTTTCGGTTGATAGACTTTCAAATATTTTTATTTGATCTGCACTGATGAGACATAAGTTGTCGAAATGCGCATATGCAAAAATCAAATTAACGGTAACTTTAATTTGTATTTTATTATTTTCTACCACTGGGCCGATGCCTCTGCTTGTGGACTGTTACTCACTGAGGGTATTCACCAACCAAGTAGTCAGTGCATGTACTTCTGTGCTGATTCAAAATTTGCATTATCTAAATTTTACAACATTTTGTTTAAAACTACGGGATATATCCCTTATGCATAGCTCTGTCCTTAGCTGAATTTTCTATATAGATCCTTTTGGTATTTGCAGAAATAAATAAACAGTAACTTCGGTATTTTGTTATTTGTAATGGGTGGACTCCTTTGCAAATGAACTATAAGTCCGGAAGGTTTTCATCAACTAGCAGTAAAACTTCTCACTAAACATTCCTTCTCTCTGTATTATTTTTTTAATTTGAATATTTTTGTGCATTTTACCTTTTCATTGTGGCCTTCTATATTATTATTTTTTTAAATAATTTATTCTCGCTTTCGCCTAACGAATAAATTGTTAAACATTAACCTTAGCAGGAGAAGTTGGTATACTGTCCATGTTAGGGAAATTGATAATTTTGGAATTAAAATCGTCCCCTTTGTCGTACATTCTAGTAGGGAGATTACCATTTTTTGTCAAATTTGAGATATAAGTCCAAAACAGATGTTGATCTATTGATTTCAGTTGTTTCCTTTTTCTCCAGTTCAGGAGGATATATTAAAGGATCCATTTAGATAATTCGGAAGAACATCATCAATATATTATTCTATAAGTGAGAGTGATGGATCTAGGATCTTTTATTTTATAATCTTTAACGAGAACCTGAAGAAATTCAGTCTCGTAGGAATGTAAAAGCGAGTCTGTAAAAAGAGGAGCACAAGTTGCCATTGGTATACTAACTTGCTATAGTTAAATT
>MJUU01005887.1:150719-173094 GCA_002080025.1 Modiolus philippinarum | reverse complement strand
AGGAACTTTGGTATTTTGCTATTCATTATGTTTTGTTATCGTTAAAGATGATGTAAATGGACAGTAATTTAAATGTAAATGAACATTTATGTGAATTATAAACAGTTATGTAAATGTGAATGAACACTCATGAAAATACTAAGGAGCGGTAACGATAATGAACAACAATAGTTATGTAATAACTAAATACCGAAGTTACTGTAAATTTACTTTCTGCACATGCGCATTTCGACAACTTATGTCTCTTCAGTGCAGATAATATCTAAACGTTTGGAAGACCAGAAGCTCAAAGATATTTAAAAACTGATAGAGAACAAATAACCAATATGACATAAATGTTAAGCCAAAATCAGCTCAGGACAGAGCTTTGCATGAGGGAGATACTCCTTAGTTTTAAACAAAATTTACAAAAATTTAGATATTGTAAAATTCCAAATAATCGGCTTTCGGGTCAGCACCGACGTACTAACTACTGGGCTGGTGAATACCCTCGGGGACTAACAGTCCACCAGTAAATGAACAGTATGTTTACAATGTTTCGGGTGTAAATATATCTGCAAACGAATACCGAGGCAAAAACGAAAAAAGGGAAAAATTCTTAAAGTAAGTGAGAACCGAACCGTCAGTCTGAAAAGAACAATCCAAAATCACGGCATTTCACTAGAACACGAATTGAGACAATATGACAAAGACAAAGACAAAACAAATTTACAAAAATGAACAAGAACGCCACAAAACTAAATAACTACCCGAGTTTGAACCCCTATAAAAGCTGAGGTATCATCAGGTGCTCCGAAAGGGTAATCATGATCTACCCCAGGCATGGCACCAGTCACACAGCCAGAAACATTTGTGGTGCTTTGTGACTGATTGGTTAATGTAATTTTCAAACCCTTAGAAACACCAATTAAAATCCATGGTACGTGTTACTTCTGTAACCCTCAAACACTATAAAGGTGAAAGTTTGAATAGCTTCTTTTTATATATTTAGTATTTGGACAATAACAAGGACGAATCGGTATCACAAACATTATCAACGAAGACAAAACTAAAAGATGACAGTGTAGTAAATAAGACAACACTAAAACCCAAAGCACTGACAGTGTGAACCCCCACTAATAAGCGGGAGTATCATCAGCTGTCCGGAAGGGTAAGCATGATCCGCTCCATGCGTGGCATCCCTTTCACTGCCAGTGAAAAGTCCAGTTTTGTCACAGTAGGTGTAAGTCAGTCCGGTAAATTATGCAGTTTTGGTTGTGCCATTTTGCCATTTTAACCGTCAGCATTTTCTTTGAACAGTGATCCACATTCCCCAATAAGCAAAATAATTTACTCATTTATCATAACCATTTCATGAGAAGTAAAAATCTCGGGCTTTTTGTCTATTAATATTTTAATATAAGATCAATGAGACGTGCGCTAATCGTTTTCAACAAATATATATAAAAAAACCTATTTTTTCAAGAGTAAAACGTTAAAATGGATACACCATAAATTTGTTGACGTCACGACCCTGGATTACTTCTTCCAGCTTGTGATTTTTTTTGTTTAGAAATTGACTATAGTTCAAACATTTAGTAGTGTAACAGTCTTATCACAGCTTACTTCTTGAGTTTCTTAAAATTTCTACATAATTATTTGAAAATGCAGCTAAATATCTTATTAAATAAGGTTATATTAAAGATACTCGTTAAAGATTATAAAATAAAAGATCCTAGATCCATCCATCTCACTTATAGAATAATATATTGATGATGTTCTACCGATTTATCTAAATGGATCCTTTAATATATCCTCCTGAACTGGAGTAAAAGGAAACAACTGAAATCAATAGATCAACATCTGTTTTGGACTTATATCTCAAATTGACAAAAAAATGGTAATCTCCCTACTAAAATGTACGACAAAGGGGACGATTTTAATTCCAAAATCTTGGAGGTTATATTAAAATTGACGACAAAATGGCCTTATTTCAAACTAATGATATAGAAACTCCCTAAAATTGTAGCAATCCACAAGGAAACGACACTAGAAAAAACACATACTGATAGTGGAGCTTTCAGTTACCATGGAAACCAAACCAGAACACTTAATCTTTGAAAAAAGTATTCTGTTATATATTTTTCTTCACAATATAATTAAGCTTGCTTATAAGGGGAAACCCTGCCAATTTTGTTTTCTATGAAAGGGGACTGGGAATGTTTTGATTTCAGCAAATCATATTACCTTTATTGTAAGGGTGCCCCCTGGCCAAATTTTTTTTTGAATGGTGGTTTGAAATGAGTTGTAATGGATAGTGGAGCTTTCAGTTGTCATGGAAAGTAAACTAAAGAACTGAATTTTTTTAGAAAAAGGGTATTCTGCTTCATACTTTTACGATTTCAGCAATATTCAAAAACTAGATTTTAAGTGGAACCCCTGCAAAAGTTATTTTTGGAAAGGGACTTTATGCAGCTTTCTGCAATATGCATCACCTAAAGTATACTTGTAACCCCTACCAACAAACATCCCGCGAAAGTTCCATTATAAGTCTTCATTGAAATAAAAGAATTCATATGCTTATGTACAACTATGCATGATGTACTTATGAAAATAACAAATATTCGCAATTCGGCTTTCGCACCTTTGGTGAGTTTTCCAATTTTTTAAAATATATTAGAACAAATTATAGTGTCCCATGCAGGTAATTCGGACCTCCTGATGATACTTCCTGCTTTCAGTTGGAGTCAACACTCTCACTACTTTAGTTTTTTGTGTATAGTTTAATTTTTGGACGATGATTTTTGCAGCCTTATACTGAAGCGATTCACATATGCTTTTTAAACTTGAACCACGGAACTCCTTGAGAATAATCACTAACCCTTGGATTAATTTAGTGTTTCTCGTCTAACTAAAACAAATGACAGAAACCAAATACCTTCCGATCGCATCTTTAAGGTAGATGGGTACTCCAAAATTTTTTTCCATAGATTTTCTTAATTTCCTCAGGTAGTTTTCTTATTACATGAGCATTGAAATAAAATCATAAAAACGGGGGGTCACCATGCTTGTTTTTAAAATAAATGATATCAAAATAATCAAATATTTCTAATGAATATATAGGGAAAAACAGGCATTTCGTTGTTTTCTTTAAAATTATTCCATAGATTTCTTTTTATTTTACTCATATGTTAGCCCTTTGAACATACTTTCGGAAAATATAAAGAAAAATGGGGGTCATCGACTTTGATTTCCATATAATTTGTAAGATGTGAATTTTCATAGTGATATCTTTGTAAAATATTTTTATCAGATTATCCCCCTTTTTCAAAAATCCCTTTCCCATTTATTTAATTATCAAGTTACCATACCTCATCTAATAAGATAAAGACATGTGAAATCAAGTCCATGTAGGTTCTTTGCATTTTGTATTATGAATATAATATTGATTGATTCATTACAAATAAAAATATTTGCATATTTAAAAAGCAGATAATACCATAACAGCATAAATAACAAATTCAAAATGGCGGAAGACTACCGATCTACCTTAAGCGAAAAAAATTGCTCTGGTTGTGTAATGGGTGCCACGCCCACCCTTCTAGGAACACCTGACGATACCCCCAGTTTTTATCTGATTTCATGCCGGCAGTGCTACACGTTGCCGCCGGTTCTATTCATTTTAGCGAATGTTTTGGGTGACCTGTTGTTATTCTATGTTTCTTCTGATTATAATTATTATTATCATGTCATCCAGACGTAACTAGAGTGATATGTTGGTATTCTAGTTTTTAATTATTATTATTATGTCATCCAAGACAAAGTCGGAGTGACATGTTGTTTTTCAATTTTTTTCTTCTGATGTTTCTTCTTCTTCTTCCAATAAATTTTTCCGCAGTGATGGAACGATTTCAAGCTTTGCACAAAGTTGGTCCACAATCGAATGTAATATGCTGTATCTTTGAAATCTAAAAATGACCTCAAATTTACGTTCAAAAATTGGGATTTAATGTTTGCGCAATTTCACCATATTTTGTTTTAAGGTTCAGTAAGATAGGAGGAAGGAATTCATGTAGAAAAAAATCAAAATGGCTGCCATTTCCAAGATGGCCGCTTAAACACGGAACAAATTAAACTTTCTCCGAACTCAATGATTTGTAGGTAGATAGTGAGGCTGCGAATGAGAATGAATCATGGAATTAGTTATCTGCGATGGAATCGGCTATTGCTTGCAATGACAAATCTAGTTATTATGTCACCACAGCCGTAGTCGGGCTGACATGTTTTTATTCAACGTTTCTTCTGATTACTATTATTATTATTATTATTATTAATTTACATATTTTGTCCGAGTGATTTTTTGAAATGGCTTGACCAAAAGACAATAGCGGCCACCTTGTTATTTTTTTAAAATGGTGCAAACGAGAAAGTGCAGACAAACATGCACTCAATATATTCAAAGATAAAATTATTACAAAAGTCACTAACAGAATAAATTTTTATAAAGATAATTATAAAGAGTCACCACCTAAGCTATCAGTAAACAGAATTAAGTTAAAATTAAGAGATCTCAGCAAAAAATATGTGTTTGTACCAATCGATAAAGCCTCCAACAACGTTTCTATTATTTGAAAGAAATGTTATATTGATGTCCAACGAAATGAATTGGCAAAGTCTAACACTTTCGAACGTACTAATTTTGACGAAAAAACTTTAACCAAGCAGCTCTTTAGCGATACTGATATGCTCCAAGTTCCACCTAAAGATAAAGCCTTGCCTACTATGTACTGGGTTCCTAAGCTTCACAAAAATCCCTACAAACATCGTTTTATTTCGGCATCGAGTAACTGTTCTACCACTAATTTATCCATCCATTTAACCAGTGCATTCACCTGTATTAAAGAGTAAGTTATCAAATACTGTGAAAAAACTTATCAAAACTCTGGTGTAAATTACTTTTGGAGTGTAAAAAATTCCATTGAAGTTTTAGATAATTAATTGATAAAAAGACCAGTTTCATCTATTGACAGTTATGATTTTTCTACACTTTACACAACCCTTTCACATAATTTGATTAAATATAAATAAGGACAACTTATTAAATGGTCTTTCAAATTTTCTGGTCTACAGTTCATTTGTTGTAATAAAAAGCAAGGATTTGTTTCTAACATCAGTTACAAAAATCATTGTTCCTGGACTTGCGATGACATGATTAAGGCACTGAATCTTTTGCTAGACAACATTTTTGTTCGTTTTGGCAACATCGTCTTATCAACAGGTCATAAGAATTCCCATGGGTACAAACTGTGCACCTCTCATTGCAGATCTTTTCCTGTTCTGTTACGAACGGAACATTCTGAAAAAAACAACAGGCTGGAACCATACAAAACAGTGATCAACTTATTTCAATTTTCAACGATAACAACAGGTATATCGACGATATCCTTACTATTGACAATCCCCAGTTTTTAGAGTATGTCGACCTCATTTACCCCCAACAACTGAAACTTAATAAATCTAACAATGATTCTAAATACTGCCCATTTATTGATCTAACTATCATCGTTGACTCTGGAAAAATTAATACTAAAATTTATGATAAAAGGGATGATTTTGATTTCACCATTACTAACTTCCCTTTTCTTGATGGCGACGTTCCTGTAGCTCCATCATACAGATGTATATATCTCAAGTGGTACTATTGACATGCGTCTGTTCTACTCTTGACGACTTTAATAAGCGTAACCTTACTATCACATCCAAACTTTTACAACAAGGTTACAGATTTCATAAATTGATAATAGTCCCCGGACCGAACAGCATATCTGCCCTGGAAAATGAGTTCGCTGTACTCATCGGTATAGCAGCAATATTTTTGTTGCAACAGATATTCATATATTTCTAGTATATGAAACCATCAGGTGATTTTTCGATTTCCCGTGCAAAGGTGCCGAAAGCGCCATTTTTAAATTGGCTCCCATGATTTCAGAAAATTTACCTCACAGTTGAAAACTCTATGTAATTTAAACAGAAACAAAAATCATGTTCTTATAACATGATATACGTTTAAGGAAAGGATAGACCTATACACAAGTACCGTATTTTTGTAAATATGACAACCGGAAGTGAGCTCGTGACGCGTTTTAAGCTCATACAAAGCAGATATACCGAAATAAGGTGTTGCTTTTCAATTTTTAATGCAATGTAAGTTAATACAAGCGATTGTTTTCCACAATTATATAAAACAAACATTAACAAACGAAAACAAAGCAAAAAACCTGATTCAAATACGTAAAATCAAATTATTTAAAGATACAAAAACAAATAAAACTATGGACATGGTAAAAAATGCCTGTCCTCTAATGCGTGACCTCAATGGCATGATTATATCTATTTGAATGTTAAATTCAATCCGAATAAGTCTATATAATAAAAGGGAACCTAAAGCTCTCGCGCCATGTCACGGTGACAGTCCACAAGGGAGATAATAATTTTTTTATTAATATTCGTAAAGTAGAGAGATATAGTCTGCATGCATTATATTGCACAACCCCATAAAAATATTGATAACATACATAGTATTTACAAAATTACGGAAAACTACGTACATATGTATAAAATAACTATATGATCGCAATAAATCAATATTAACAGATGCATCAAACCGTCACTATGAAACATGAACCTTGCTAGTTTGGATAATATTCATTGTCTGATTCTTCATCAGAAGAAAAATTGTTATCACCGACACCATTTATCTCGTAAATGTTCTAACAATTCTCGCCACCTTCACACAAACAAGCTTCAGTACAACGTAATTCAGTTGCTTCACAGAACACTGAAGTGCAAAAAATTTGAGGATTTGAAACCACACTTGATCATTTCTGTGATTTGTTTAGGCAATGGGACAAGCGTCATAAGTATGGTTATCCATCATCACTTTCTCCTCAATCCTCAATCTTATGGCCTTAAGGCACCAATGATCTCTTCTGTGTTGTTGATTTTCTATCCAAGTGACTGATTCATTTTTCTCCACCCTCAACCATCTGGACTTGGTATTGCTGGATTTAGCTGCAAAGAATATAACCAAATTAAAGTTTGCTGTTCTTCTCGTTTGAAGTGCTGCAACAGAGAGTTCTGGGTTGGGGTAGAAGCTCATTCTTTGACCCTTTTGCAAACAGTGTATACCGTATTTGGTGCAACTTGCACTTGTTGGAAATCCGTTGTAAATACCAAGGACATACCGTTCCAAATTATCTGTGATCTCATCTAAGGGAAGTGTAGACAGCTCGGTGAGAGAAAGAAATGTCGATAGATTTGATTTGAACAGTTCCCAAGATCTGACCTTTACTTGTTTGAATCGCAACCAGTAATAGCATGGAATTCAGGCAAAACTTCACACAAGTTGAGTTCAAGCGTACCCGTAATGATATGGGCTGGTAACTTCGCCCAACCATTAGACAAATGCAACCAAATCCCAATACCAATATCAAAACTTAAGTGAACAAGTCAACGAGCATTAATGCGTTGAAATCCAGATGATGCAGCAGCTGAGGCATGAAATATCCTTCATGTATCTGCTTCTTCACTATCACCGCTTTACCACAATTCCATGTTAGGAGTACCTTTGATATCAGACCTTAGAATAGCTGTGGCCTAAAAAAGAACAATGATTTTGACGTTGTCTGATAAAGCTTACATTTATTTGGTTGGCAACCCTGTGCTTGGAATATGACAGTAGAGATAAGTGATTCAATTGCTTTAGTTGCCATGAGTATGACGCTCTGGCTACTACTAGTCTGTGCTTTGAATATAACTCTATCCCGATAATGACTTCTTAGCTTTTCTTTTAGTCGATGAGATGGATAACCTGGCCTATCGACACCATCCTAATGAAAATATTAAAAAATATTGTATATATTTATCAAGAAGCTTTTGAAGTTGAAACACAGCACCTTCGTGGGATTATGGTTCATCAATTCTAGAATCTTATTTGTAAAATGCTTCTTGGTGTGGATCGACTCTGTAGATATTTGTCACAAGATTTCGATTTGATGCTTCTCTCGGATACATTTGATTGGTGACATTTGCTGTGGTACTGAGCACCAACAACAACCAAATCAGATCCATCTGATAAGGACCCAAGCGCCGCAACATTCAACACTTGCACATTCTTTTTCTGAAACAACGGGGTTATAGCTTTACTTATGGAGTCTCTGTTGATAGCCATAATACCACAGATGGTACTGAATAAACACATAGACTTCCAGTCAAAGTTTGCAGCAGAAAGATCGAGTGGAAGGACCATCAGGTATATTTGGCTTTTGTCAAAGCGAGACCGTTGATGATATATTCCTCGTACATTTGGATTTGACTTTTTTCGCTTGCTTGGTAAAAATTTTATAGCATACACTGTGACATTGAAGTTTGGAATTAGGTAGATTTTGTTTTTCAAAGATTCTTCTCAGTTTCCATTAGAATGAATCGTCTTGATTGCTGTCGATTCTGTCATTAGATAATTGTAGGACAGTAGAATGCCATACTTTGTACCAACGATTGTACCAATTCGAGGGGCAGATCCCTTGACGCAACAGAATCCATATTTTGATACAACACGTCGCTTCTTTGTCGAAGGTTGCAAGAGTTTGCATTTAAGCTCTAATCTGTCTTAGGAATCCATTACTTTGAACAGTTTTGTTTTGGGTATATACAAAACAAAACGCAAAACATCACAGAAACTTAAAATCTGATCAAGACAAAACAGGACGTAACTGACAATTACAACCAAACAATGAAAAAAGTGAGTTTATGAATTGCTTCGACTCAATGAAGAACAAGGATAAACAGAACCAAGCAAAATGAGCTACTTCGGCTCAATCTGTACACTACATTGTCACTGAGAAATTACAGATCAAAGATATCAATCAATAAATTAATGCAAAAACAAAATATATTTCGATCAGCATTTTATTGTATAATATACGACAAAGTTCCAACAAATAAATCCTACACTATGCCCGATAGTTTATGTATGGTTATTCAACTCATATGCGATCTGTACACCTTCTGGAAGACCTATGGCCCCACCCCATCTTCCTTGGCCTTCCCGCGCTGGCACATCCCGTCTATTCGGGCGTTGTTGCTTATTTTATGATAGGCTTACTAAGCAATATTTCGGAGACTACAAAATTGCAGCTGACCATAGACCCCATTCTGAATTTCACAAAAGCAGCTTCAACCAATTTGCCCTAGTATTTAAAAAAAATACTCTTTTAGGTAAATAGATATTAAAATATATATTCATAGCAGTAACTTTTAGAACTTAGACCGATATGAAACTGTTTAAGGTTTGAATAAGACCAGATTTAAGATGTTTAATGAATTAAATGCGACGAAAAACAAACAAACCTAGTCTCCTGAATCACTAACAGACAAAAGGCAGAAGGACGGAAAGCTGTTCCATTTTGATAGAAAGGCCTCTTGATAAGATAAAGGAAGTTGAAATGACAGGAAAACGATTACATAAAGATGAGTAAATCATTTCATAGATAAATCGATTCTCAATGAACCTGGAGTAGACTATTGCGAAGCTATCATGATACTTGAGTTTTGTATATGTTGTTGTAAATGGAATATTTGTATTTTTTGGTATAATTTACATCAATTTCAACGGAAATATGACAAATCAAAATGAAAATTATCATAATAGGGTATTTATATAGATATACTCCTCCCTTCTAAATATCTCAACGCCTCAATGTCTTAAAACACTTTCGGAGACAAAAAAATCGATTTATATCGATTGTTTATGTCGAAACTCAAATTTTAGCTTATCAAATTATCAAATGTGATTAACTTGTTACAATTCTAATGTTTAAAACATTATATGGTGATTTTAATGACAAATTATTTAAGACTTAGAAAATAATATGAAAAAAATGACGTCATCACTTCACCAGTCAATAGAATCTTTCTGCACGGGAAATCGTAAAATCACCTGATGGAATGTTAAAATATAAGTACTTTAGTCTCCGAATACCTAAAAATATTGCTGTTATACCTTTGAGTACAGCGAAACATTTTTCAAAATCTTCGGTCCGGGAACTATAAATACATTTAAGAAGTTTTATAGAAGATATGAACATTTGATATCTAAATATAATCCGACTCGCAAACAGCTTATTACTAAGGGTATTTCTCACCCTCGTTTTTACGGAAATGTTCAAAAATGTCAAAAACTGATAAAAAATCCAAACAAGAGACTCTTAAGGGGACCATGGCCAATACATAACTTCAAATAAACTTATATGTTAAAGGGTCTCATTTTCAAACTATGTAAATAAATATTTATGTTATATGATCCAACTTTAATTAACTATTTACCTATTGCATGCCATCTTGGATAAGGGATGGATCTGTAGGACACAATTTTAAAGATAATTAAGTGTAAATGTGCCAAAGTTTATTTCCATCTGGCCAAATGGTTTTAAAGAAGAAGATCTTTGAATGTACTCCTATATTTAACTTTATTTCCCATTGATAGCCAATTTGCATAAGATGCAGACTCGAAGGACATCTGTTTTGATGGGGCCATCAAAGATACATTGTGACTAGCCAAGTTGTTTCAGATAAAAAAATTCTTTGTATGCTCTTTCAATACAGTCGAGTAATAAATTAAGATCCCCGCAGATAGCAATGTTGGATGACATTTAGGCATAAACGTCACATTACATATATATATTATAGTCAGCACCTCATAAGCATCATTAATGCCCAGTTCTGTTCATATCCATTCAGAGGATTTCAAGGCTCACTAAAGGCTTTATTTAATAAGATTATTACCATTAAGCAGTCTATGAAACTGAAATAGTACTTCAACATTCATGTCAGCAGAGGTTATAGTAATCACTGTAAGACACAATATATTTATATAGGAAAATCATTATGACATGAAATAAGGTAAAGATTAGGAAAGTATTTTTGCAAAAAAATGTAGAAATTTGCACAAAAACACTGTTTTTGCTCTAAATTATATAAGAAATAATTTTCTGAATGAAGTGACAGCAGGAAATATCTCTAAAGCTTAAAAGAGAAAAGTTAACCAAAGAAGATTTGAACACAGAATTTAAAGGGAAATAACCAATTAACCATACGGCATTGGGGAAAAATGGTGAAAAACGGCCAATAAATCATATACAGCCCTTTGAATTTTTTCAAAATTTCAGAGTATGTAGATCTTGATATGCTGAACATTTTTTTTAATATACACTTCACCTCTATCTGTTACAGTTTTTGAAAAAAAATATACACAAATTTTTAAAAAATTACGGAAAAAGGGCTATAAATCTAAGATTTGTTTTCCGATTTTCTTCACAACTGCAGATCAGATAGATCTTGGCATTTTGAACAATTTTAGCCCAGGTCAGATTTTTGATATCTGCAACGGTTTTTGAGTTATTTGCCAAAAACAGCAATTTACCCTATGATCTATTTTAGTAACAACAGCCATGTTGTTTGGTTCTCAGACTCCTTGGATACAATTTTGAAACTACATACCCTGGTGGTGATCCAGGCCAAGTTTGGTTTAAATGGGCCCAGTAGTTTAAGAGGAGAAGATTTTTGAAAAAAGGTTACGACGGACGGACGGACGAAGGACGCCAAGTGATGGCAAAAACTCACCCTGGCATAGCCAGTTGAGCTAAAAACCTGGGACGTAACGTACATTCTTTACGCAATAGGGGATATTGACCGGATATTCTTCATGATTCAGTTAAACTGGCTTTGGGATCCAATGATCTGAAGATTTTACAACTATACTGGCCTCTCACTGATACTGCCGATGTCTACTTCGGGAAGTTTTGAATTTGATTAATACAATGTATTCCGTAGTGCGACAGTGTTTTACCAGCAGATTAGGTTCCTTGAGCTAGCCTACAGTTTAGCGGCGAGCACTCCCTGACCCATTTTTCTAAATTACGTTTTGTCTTGTTCTTTCCTTTTCAAGATTGTGGTCTTGGAGTTAGTGGTCTACCTGTATTTGGTTTTATTTATATGTTTATTATACTATAGGGAAACGGGATAGAGAAAGGGGAGGTTTGGGTACCATAAACCGGTTTAACCCTACCGCTAGCTGTCGCTAGTGCCGGTACCAAGTCCGGCTATCCCGAGTTCCTATCGTTGTTTATGTTTGTCATTTGTCATTTTATTGTTTTTCGTGTGCAGTTCCATGGTGGATTGCGGCATGTGATTGTAATGTTTGGCCATTGTAAGTGTTTCCTGTTATCTTTGCTTCTTTAATGATTTTATTCTACGTTTCTTCTGATTACTATTATTATTATTATCATTTTACATAATTGTCCGAGCGATTTTTTGAAATGGCTGACCAATTGATTTTAAACTTTGCACACAGCTAGAAAACCATCAAAACTTAGATGTTTTGTATTTTAAATGTTCAAAAATGGCCGCCATTTCCAAGATGGCCGCCAAAATGCTTCAAAATTTCAACTTTGTTGGATTTAAACGAAAATTGATTTATACGTGGATTTTAAAACGCTACAAATAAGGTTGAATGATCGGATTTGTTGTCTTGTGTCACATAGGCTAATGCTTGCAATTGGAAATCTAGTTATTTTTATTATTTATTTTTCAATCAGTTATATGTTCAGCATTTAAAATTTCAAAATTGCTTCCAAAATACGTAAACAATTTCTACATTGTCCGAATTCGAGGAACATTTATTTCTGGGTAATTTTGAGGCTGCGAATGAGATGGAATCATATATGGCGATGTTTGGGGGTGACATCGGCTATTGCTTAGAATCGCAAATCTTGTTATTTATATTCTTCTTTTTTGTCCTCCTTATGTATTTTGTCACAGTGATTATTTTATATTGTTGTAGGAATGATTTCAAACTTTGCAACTACATCTGAAGTTGTATCCTGAGTGTTTAAAATGATTAAAATGGCCGTCTTTTTACGTTTTGAAAAATCAATAATTAGGAAAACGCTTTTCAGAATTTGTGTATATCTTGTATAAATATTCAATGAGTTGAAAAGACAGAATTTATGCGGTGTTTTTTTTTCAAAATTGCTGCAATTTTTAAGAAGGCCGCCAAAATGTGATATAATTTTAACTTTGTCCGATTTCGATAAAAATAGATATTTGCGTACATTTTGAGGCTGCTTAGTTGGAATCATTAAATTAGTTGTCTGGGGTGACATCGGCTATTGCTTGCAATTGCAAGTCTAGTTATTCTTATTATTCCAATTATTCTTGTCTGAGCGATTGTTTAGAAAAGGCTGCATTTAATGATTCGAAACTTACAAAAAGTTTGGCTACCACCTGAATTTTTTTATGTGTGTTTCAAATTTTCGAGATGGCCTCTCAAATGCGTAAAAATTTCAATTTTGTTCGATTTCTACGACAATTGATTTTTCTTGGTAGATTTTGAGGCTGTGAATCAGATGGCAAACGAATATCGAAGCAAGAATGAGAAAAGGGAGAATTCTAAAATCTTAAATCCAAAATCACGGCAATTTACATCCAACACGAATTGAGACAATATTACATAGACAAAACAAATAAAACAAAAAAGAACAAGAACGCCACATAACTAAAGCACTACACTTGTAGTTGTAGTGGGTAACCTCGGCTATTGCTTGCAATTACAAATTTAGTTCTTCTTCTTGTTATTATTATTCCAATACAATTTTGTTCGAGCGACTACAGTGTGTATTTTGAAGTGGGTGAACTAAATGATTTCAAACTTTACACACCCGAGGACCACCATCCGAAGTTATATGCTATATGTTATTTTTTTGTCAAAATGGCCGTTATTTTACGTTGAAAAAAAATAGGAGATTCAATAAATTAGGAACTGCTTTGCAGATTTTTTAAGATATTTTGTGTAAATATTCAATAAGATAGAAGGGTGAAATTCATGAATTTCGGTGGAAAAAAAATCGTGAAGGCCATTTCCATTTGCCATTTCCAAGAAGGCGGCCAAATACGTCAAATTTTTATCTTTGTCCAATTTCAATGACAATTTTATTCTGGAAACATTTAAAGGCCGCGCATTAAGGTAGATCGACACTAATACACGGCGCATTCGATTGGCGCATTTGCGAAACACGAGTCGGGTGCGGAATTGACTTGATTTTCAAGCCGGAATATTCCTTATTTGGCCTTTTCATTGTGACGTCATAAAAGATCGACATACACTTTCCCGCGAATTAGCTCCCTTTTCCCGTAAATATTGTCCATTTCGTTAACCATATAAAATATCTCTCTTGATCAAACGGTGACATATAGATTTTTTTAGCTCAACATATAGCTGAAGTATATCTCTCTGAAATATCAAAAAATAAAAAAATTCTGTCTGATATTTATTTCATATGAAAGCTAAATAAAAAGTATGTTGTCACAGTTCCCTATATGTTCTTTGTAAATATTGCTGAAAAATACTGAATTTGGCCTGAATTTCAATGCCTGATAACAGGAAAAGATGGTCGGTGACATATCATTTTTATTTTATTTTTGGAACAAATGGACTAAGACCTACAAAATATCTCAAAATAAAAAAATTCTGTCTGAAAATTTTATTAGGATCGACCTACCTTAAATGGAATGATAGAATTCGGTCGTCTGGACTGGCATTGACTATTGCTGTAAATGCAAATGTAGTTATTATTATTATTATTATTATTATTATTTATTTTTTGGGGGGGCTTTTTCTTTGTTTATGATGTCTATATTCGAGTAATGTCTTATTTGCCTTGTTTTAGGATTTTCAATTTCAAAATTCCCCCTTTCCTTTTTTACCCTTATCATCACGTCCATAAACAGTACCAGACAGCAACTCGTCAAGAATGATATTTGAGTTCGATGCATGATTCTCTCGCATCAGACCGTGTCTGTTCATTTATCTGTTTCTACAAGAGAAAGATTACTCCTTTAAAAAAGATCAAGAAGAACATTTTTCACCATTTTTACTCAGTTCTTCCGAAAACGGGAAAAAGCTTTTAACTTCTAGGCAACCTTGCAAACACATTATTAACAGTGTTTTCACATGAAGGCAAATGTGTTTATCTGACATTAATTGTGTTAAGTATGCCCTGTAATGGAATTTTCAGCAATCTTTAATTATAAAATAACTATTGGAAGGGGGTTGTATGCGGATTAGAACATGGTAAGACCTTATATTTGTCAATAATTTATACCGAGGAGTCTTACAATACACAATGTACTTGCAAAAAATGCATTGTAACTCTTTAAAAAAAAGAACAAAGTATATATCCACTGATCAAGATGGATCATGAAACAATCAGCTATAAATGATAAATGTTAACGTTGGGATTAAATCTGGATGTGAGAAAGAAAGTAAATGTCAAGGAGACAACATCTCATATCCAGGTTAAATCGACCCAAAAAACAAAGCATCTAGGGGTCACCGTACGATCTTCAACACAGTGAGGAACCTCACACTAAATAGCAAGCCCTAAATGGCCCCAAAATAGTAAAACAGTGAATAAATCAATAGAAACAAACCACATCCAATAACCCAAATATTAAGAAACCAAAATTTTATAAGAAGACGAGGACAAGCCAATGACCAACACATTTCTGACTTGGGACAGGCGCAAAATTGCGTTGGGGTTAAACTCGTTTTCTTGGATCCACCCCCCCCCCCATGTGTGGTAAATGACTAAAAAATAAATACACAAAAAGACTCACAGGAAAAATCAAACTAGAAAAAAAGTCCAACTTATCAAGACGAATACCCTTACAATGAAGTACATAAGACATGAATACAATACTCACGGGTACTGTTCGGACAAATGCTCACAGTTACTGCAGCTAGCTAAGGGCATACATTCATTCATATATATAGATGATAGGGTTGCACACAGCTCTATATGATATAAATGATAATGTGTTGGTAAGGTGAGCTGCAAAGGTAGAATATATGATTCCGAATGCCAACAGTGACGAAAATCATCTTTTTAAACCTATTAACATCGGAAAATCCAGCAAGGTCTTCGGCTGGATTTGAACCCCTGCTTGTTGTCATCTATGGCAACACCGCCTGCACTATGTCCAGCGCCCTAGACAACTCGGCCACCTAGGCTATATAAGAATATAGCTTTCGGTAACCGGGTCATTTCTCCTCGTAGGAAATCTAGAGTTGTAACATAATACACGATGAACATAAGGTGGGTAGGAAATAGATAGAAGAAGGCTAAGGTTGCAACAGGTAAGACACATTAGGTATATAGATGATAGTGTTGCACACAGCTCTATATAATATAAATGATAATGTGTTGGTAAGGTGAGCTGCAAAGGTATAATATATGATTCCGAATGCCAATAGTGATGAAAATCATCTTTTTAAACCTGTTAACATCGGAAAATCCAGCAAGGTCTTCGGCTGGATTTGAACCCCTGCTTGATGTCATCTATGGCAACACCGCCTGCACTATGTCCAGCGCCCTAGACCACTCGGTCACCTAGGCTATATAAAAATATAGCTTTCGGTAACCGGGTCATTCCTCCTCGTAGGAGGAATCATATATTCTACCTTTGCAGCTCACCTTACCAACACATTATCATTTATATTATATAGAGCTGTGTGCAACACTATCATCTATATACCTAATGTATCTTACCTGTTGCAACCTTATCCTTCTTCTATCTATTTCCTACCCACCTAATGTTCATCGTGTATTATGTTACAACTCTAGATTTCCTACGAGGAGGAATGACCCGGTTACCGAAAGCTATATTTTTATATAGCCTAGGTGGCCGAGTGGTCTAGGGCGCTGGACATAGTGCTGGCGGTGTTGCCATAGATGACAACAAGCAGGGGTTCAAATCCAGCCGAAGACTTTGCTGGATTTTCCGATGTTAACAGGTTTAAAAAGATGATTTTCATCACTGTTGGCATTCGAAATCATATATTCTACCTTTGCAGCTCACCTTACCAACACATTATCAAAAATTCATTCATGCCGGTATCACAATATGCATCCTCAAGTTGGGGATATAAATATTTATAATGAACTTGGTAGATTTTCTTTGGAACCTACTATTAAACATTGAATATGAAAAAGAAAGGAAATGGGGTAAATGTCAAGGAGACAACATTTTTTGGGGCCATTTAGGGCTTGCTATATGGTGTGAGGTTCCTCACTGTGTTGAAGACCGTACAGTGACCCCTAGATGGTTTGTTTTGGGTCGTTTTAACCTGGATATGGGATGTTGTCTCCTTGACATTTACCCCATTTCCTTTCTTTTTCATATCCAATATCCAGGTTAAAACTACCAAAATCAAAACATCTAGGGGTCGATTTTGTAGTTCCATTTTGGAGTAGTTGATGCGAAGAAACACATTAATTATTATCAATTATATATATACCATATATCATTATAAATTGGACACGAAAAAAAAAAATCGGGGCTTTGCTGGCAGAATCGTTAAGGTAGTTCTACTACATATACAACAACTGTAGTCTTTCATCACTGCAGTGTGAGTTTGCGCCCCATCTTTTTACTTTACAAAAAGGGTGCACATGACCTACAATAGTAAGTGATAAGGTATGTCAGTTACCTGCCCTTCACCACTAAATCTGACCGTCATGAGATAGCTCAAATTGACGTTAAACCCCATATCAATCAATCAATCTAGTACAAATCTAATTTTATATCAGAAAATCTAGACAAAGAACTTAAATCATATCGCTCGTTGCATGAAATTAAAAAAATGACCCAAACAAATATATACTTTTTAGACCACATAATTTTCAAATTAGATGTATTCAATATGTTCAAAATTACAGAACAGTTTTAGTAATATTTATTTAAATTTAACCGGTCAACAAACAGCTAATTCTTTCATCATGAAAGTTTATTTTCCTTTAAAACTGTTCTACAGAAGAGCAGATATCTGTTTTATGCCGTCATCATAACATCATTGAAAAATATGACATGTAAGTGTCCTAAATGAAAGCGGATATTATACCCCCATTAGATAGAGAGAGATATATACTAGATTCACCTTGTCCGTCCATCCGTTCGTCCGAACATTTTTTAGCTTCTAAATAACTAAATACCGAAGTTACTGTGAATTTACTTTCTGCATATGCGCATTTCGACAACTTATGCCTCATCAGTGCAGATAAAATCTAAACATTTGGAAGACCAGAAACTCAAAGATGTTTAAAAAATGATAGAGAACAAATAACCAATATGATCTAAATGTAAAGCCAAAATCAGCTAAGGACAGAGCTTTGCATGAGGGAGATACTCCTTAGTTTTCAACAAAATTTACAAAATTTAGATATTGTAAGGTTCCAAATATAATCGGTTTTCGGGTCAGCACCGAAGTACTGACTACTGGGCTGGTGAATACCCTCGGGGACTAACAATCCACTAGCAGTGGCATCGACCCAGTGGTAACAAATAACTAAATACCGAAGTTACTGTTAATTTACTTTCTGCATGCGCATTTCGACAACTTATGTCTCATCAGTGCAGATAAAATCTAAACATTTGGAAGACCAGAAACTCAAAGATGTTTAAAAAATGATAGAGAAGAAAAAACCAATATGATCTAAATGTAAAGCCAAAATCAGCTAAGGACAGAGCTTTGCATGGAGATACTCCTTAGTTTTCAACAAAATTTACAAAAATTTAGATATTGTAAGGTTCCAAATATAATCGGTTTTCGGGTCAGCACCGAAGTACTGACTACTGGGCTGGTAAATGAGGGATTATTTTCAAAATTGGTATGCAGCCTCTATATGGTTAGTTGAAAGGAACATCCTATTTTGAATCCCGTCAGATGAGTACTTTCTGTTTGACAAAATATGACTGTGTTAAAGATATGAATTTTTTGTCGTATTTTTCTCTGCTTCTACCACACGGATTGATTTCAAAACTGGTATACAGCCTCAATATAATTAGTTGTAAGAAATGTCTTACTTTGATTTTTGTCAGTTGTGTACTTCCTGTTTGAAAAAATATGGACTGAATTTCTAAATTGTTATGCAGACTATATATGATTAGTTTTAATGAACTTCCTATTTTCAGTTCTTTAAGATGCGTACTTCCTGTTTGACGAAATATGGACTTAGTTACGAAATGTAGTGAAAACATGAATTTTTCGTCGCATTTTTCTCAGTTTCTACAAGAGGAATTGATTTCAAATTGGTATGCAGACTCTATATGAATGGGGGTATATATACCTGGTCGCCATTCGGCGACAGCTTTTGTTTTCAGCTAGATTCACGGCTTCCCGGGTTTTACTAGATCGATTTTGACATTTTCCAAGATTGACTCACTTATAATGCGACGGGAGCTGATTTCAAATTGGTATGCAGACTCTATATGAATGGGGGTATATATACCTGGTCGCCATTCGGCGACAGCTTTTGTTTTCAGCTAGATTCACGGCTTCCCGGGTTTTACTAGATCGATTTTGACATTTTCCAAGATTGACTCACTTATAATGTGACGGGAGCTGTTAACATAGTACATGAAGGACATCCTTGTAAATGTGTGAATTCCAAAGTTATTACAAAAGCTTCAAAATTTCAGTATGATACTGTTTGAGGTTTAGAGAAGTAACACGTACCATAGATTTTAATTTGTTGTGTCGTAGGGTTAGAAAATGACATTAATCAATCCGCTATTAAACAGAAATTCCAAAATATATTTAAGTCACTTACTGGGTGTTAAAAGAGTGGGACATGCTTATCCTTCCGGAGCACCTGATGTCATCCTCAGTTTCAATGGTGTTCATACTGTGAGTGCCTTGGTTTTAATGTTGTGTTTTTTTATTTCTGTGTTTTGTTGCTGTTTAACATAATTTTTTTCTGTGTTCTCGGTTTTGTTATGTCTTCTGACTTCGATTCCATTGGTCCTATGGTATTCTACTGCCGTAGATTTAGGACTTGACTTCCTATTCCTTCAAATCTATCATGCATTAACCTTACTATAACTTAGGAGTAAGGTCACATGCTTGAAACAAACCAGATTTAGTGTAGCTTTAATGTCGAATTGTCCACTCTAAAATCTACAATATTTAATATCAAAGAAACGAAATCCACTGCATTTATTAGTGCAACGCTTTTCAGGATAAGGATCGCACCAAATTTCATCAAATTTACGAAGAAAAAAATGATTTTAAAGAAAACATTGAAGGTCAATAGATAGAAACAAAATGTATCAAAATGATTTTTGCACTCTCGGGTCTAATGTTCTACCATTTTGCCTTTTAGTGAATGTTTGAACTTAAATTAAAGTTTGTTCAATTAATAGGGCGTTTTAAAACAGACAATTTGGTATAGCTTGTTGATTTTATGGATATATTTTTATCTTTCGCCATTTACCTTATAGCACTCAGAGTGCATGATCAATTGCAAGAAATGCACTTTTAATCACTCGCTTTTGATATGAAATTGTATGTCAAGATATTGCAGGGTTATCTAATGTCGTAAAAACACCCCATGTAAGTATAAAACTGACAATGCAAAGCGACGTTTGAAAAGGAAGGTAGTCGGCAAGTTGGTACGTTTGTTATACTAATGTAAAATTTAAATTATTTCAGAGAAAATGTCAATCATAAGCCTTCAACAAGGTACTTAAGCTCTTGTTTTTCTTAAAGACCTAATATTTTTCAATGGATTTGTTTAATATTCTTCATCTAATCACTGTTGTGCTACGATTTTAACGGTAAGTCAAAGTCCTATCAAATTTTTTAGTAAAATTCCATTTTTAAGGCTCCGCAGCCCGTCCGTCGTCAGCATTTTCTATGTCGTACAATAAGTCAAGATCGCCTTCACCGATTTTTATGATTTTTTACACAAAGTTAAACTTGAAAAAAGAAGCTCTCTTTCGTTTTTGATACAGAAATCGGAAAATGAATTTTGGGGAAAAACTTATTTTGAAATATTTACACTACGTTGTACGATAACTTGAGATTTCCTTTAATGATTTAAATGATTTTGATACATTTACTCAAGGATGAAGTTGACCAAAGGAAGCTCCTTTCGTTTATGAGGAAAACATGAAACCTTTTTTTTAAGAAAAAATGCATATTCTGATAATTACAATGTAGCTTCATGTTGCTTCATATCTTGAAATTATCTGCACAGATTTTCATAAATTTTAAACACAAAGCAGGATATCTTTACATTTTGAGGAAAATCAAAAAATAATTTTTGTGGAAAACTTTGCTTTTACTATAAAAAGGGCATATTTTGACAATTAGCTCTATGTCATGTATGAAGTATGACAAGGTGAAATGACCTTCACAGATTTGAACAAATTTTATACACAGTGTAGGACTTTATCAAAGAAAGATCCCTTTCAATATTGAGTAAAATCTGAAAACAGTTTTGGGGGAAACTTAGTTTTTATACCAAGAAGTCAATATTTTTAGAACATGCCGTATCACACTTAACACTCAAAGCTTTTAATAAGTTTTATAAGCAGTGTTGGACACGATCAAAGGAAGGTCCCTTTCCTTTTTAAAGGAAATTCATTAAACATTTTGGAGAAAATTTTACCTCCACAGATTTTTTCAATGTTTTATTGGATCTGCACAGAAGAGACATAAGTTGGCAAAATGGCCATGCAGAAGCTAAACTTAAGATTTTGTTTTTACCTGTGTTTTTCCGTACACAGGTTTTTGGGACACACAAGGGCGCGGGTCCTTTCTTTTTCAGTATTTTAGTTTTACATTTTGTATTTAATTTTTCTATGTATTAAATTTGACAAATGTTACAAAGGTTATATTGTACACACATTTGAACCTGTATATTAAAATGCGCCTTGTGAGTTGCATGTAGTCTATATCTATGTATATATAGTCTAGATATCTAGATATATAAGATAAATGTATAGTTGTGTTGTAGCACATTTAATGTGTATTATTTCAAATTATTTATTTCAGAGATATAATCAATGAAGGAATAGGGAGTAAATGCACATGAAGGTCACGTGATAGATATAAACAAAGACAAAGTCTCTACATATACATATGTATAAGGCTAAAAAAGCAATAGAACTACAATTTTATTGTTGTTCTCCATCTTGAAGTCTCTATGAGGCCTTAGACAACGAGCTTTGCTCACACCTCACAGTAAGTTCATTCCCCTATTGGAAATACTTTAGATTTAGTAGATTGCTACAGGCTTAGGGAGTGATGTTTTCGGTATTGATTGCTGCTTGGCCTGTAGAAATGCAACAAATATTTTGAGTCTCACCTGTTGTAGTTCCCCAAGACAAGCAACGCAAAAAGACAATGCCTTCTTGGGTTATCAGGTGGTAATAAACTATGAAATTATATTGTCTTCGATTACTTTATTTTGTTTTTTCAACCATGTCTTATATATAT